>SMSR01013818.1:3711-16334 GCA_019453355.1 Ceratina japonica
TGTAATCCCTTTTTATCAATACCAAATAACTATACGAAATTCAAGGCAACATACGAGATTCAAGGCGACATATGAGATTCTCAGTTCAAAGAATAAAAAGTAATAATGAAACAAATAGAATTTTTATGAAGAGAAACTATTTTAGGAAAACTTCATATTTTAATCAACTGTCGAAATATCGATAATAAAATAAATGGAATTCTAAAAAACGTCGCATGAAAATGAGATGTCGATCATTAATATCCTTCATTTCTCATTTAATTACGTAACACCAGTACAAATAATTTACATACATTCGACCTATTCACATGTGCAATAGAATACTAATGTCACCAGCATGGTAAAAACGTGTTAACGTCATCGAGCAAAAACAAGGAAAGGACACCGTACAATATAACTCTTTTTTAATGAATGAATAAATTATTTTTGAAGTGTGTATGCATTTCGCACATGAAACATGATTACCATAAAAAAAGTCATCTCTATTTGATCTTTATAATAAAATACATTTTTTGTAGACATTATGAAAAGTAGCTTATGCATGTATTGCGCTGTCATAGATTTTAAAGGACAGCCAGCGTTTGTTTAGGATTCGTACACGTCGGCTCTTAACTGTACAAATAATCACTTCTGTATTCTCGCTTCTTTATCATTTGAAATTCTTCGTTTAAGTGTCATGGAATAAATCACATCACTTTATTCTTCGTACAGTGCAAAACTGTACAAGGCAACGATTGCTTTGTGCAACGATTGTGCTGATTATTATGAAAGCAATTTGAATAAAAAAATTAAAATATTAAATGTTCCTTAATATTTAAATATAATTCGATGTAATATGACACAAGTTGAAAATCTCTATTCTTTTTGTTTTATAACTAATTTTATAATAAGCAGCACATTTATTAGCTTTCACAAAACACGTCCTAAAGGACTCATTCGTTAAGATTCGCGAACCATGTGGTAGCCTATAATAAACCCTAGAATAATAGACGATAAATCTTTGGTACACAACGAAGAAGCTACGATCACTATCGCGAAATCATAGTTCACGTATTATTAATTTGTGTTTTCTTAGCTGAACATTCTTGGAATCTCGATAGGCATCGAACAAACCCTGAAGACCTCTGTATTCTTTCGTTTAACAGAATGTGCAAGACTTAATAGTAGAAAATAACTAAACGAGCAACTGTAGGTGCAATGCGCCGAGGCGGTAAAGAGGCTGACATGCCTAACTCGTTTGTGGTACGTGCATCTAACTAAGGACACGAAGTCCATGTGCCTGTGAGGTCGGCATGTGTCGATGGTTGGGAATGGAACATAGAGAAACATAAAATCGTCAAATGCTTGGTTCTTATTAGTTGGTTTTAGAAAATACATTATTGAGAATTTTAGTCTAATGCGACACGTTTTCCAAAATATTCTATTTTCTTTTAGTTCCCTTCTCCTGTCTTTGAAGTGAATTATAATGAAATTCGTAAACATAAAAATAGTTTCTAGTTTGTACTTTGAATAGTATTCCGCATTTCTTTAGAACTATGTAAAAAAATGAGTGAAGTCATGTGCATACCGATACGTCAATTGTCACGGAAAACAGTAGGGAACACTTTCTAGAGAAAGTTGGCTGACATTTTCCAGTTACGACCTTGGAAGCGTATATCAGCAGGTAACACACTGCACGGGCTATTTTAGTCTAATCAGTGACTCATTGGCAGTTAATCAGTAGATAAGATTCTCTAATTTCACATTTAAACATGAGAAAGTAGAAGGATTAGAACTTGTTTTATCAGTCGAATTATTCAAATTTTAGCTTTTGTCGTAGAACTTCCTGCATTCAAAAAATACGATTGATAAAAAAGATAAAACGTTCGTATTTCTTGTATATTGTATTTGGATATTCAAATATATGTAAATAATATATGTAATAATATATTATACATTATTTTTCCTTTTATAATATTGTATGTAGGTGTAGATATATAGATCATAAGTTTATCTAGTCTAGTGTATATACACGGTGTTCCACGACACACTGGATACTCCTTTATTTCCTAAGTTATGAAAGACAGAATTTATGTGGAATTATCAGGGTTCAAGGGGGCACATCTTTTGATGGAAACGAATTCTTTTTTTACGTTATTATGTAGAACTTATCACACACACTTATCACAGTGCGAATCATTGCAATGAAAGGCGCTCGTTACGAATCCTTTAAGCGCGAGATTTGTAAAAGCCCGCGAATGCAACCTGGTGTTTGTGCTCGGGTATGGTGTCAAAAAGGAGAAAACACGATTCGAAGACGAATCCGCATTCCAGCCTCGAAATGCACCGTACGCGAATCACGTCGAACCTAGGAACGAAATGGCTGAACTCGTGAATCGCAGGAATTAGAAACTGCGCTCCCCTCATTCGTTATTTAAATCGGCGAGGCGATGCAAATGTTCGCGCATTTCGTTTCCGGCATTCAAATAGTACCTCGAATTCGTGGGGTATTAGTGATTCCATTTCTTCAATACCGACTTGTTTCGACGCCATTCATTCACCGAAAGCTTGGCCTAAATCTTGTAGAAATAATAAGTGTTAACGAGGACGCGTACGATATTGTTAAAACACTCGTTAATACTGTTAATTAAATTGATTCACAGAGGCTGAAAATTCCTCGTTAAAATGTTTCGTCCAATTGTTAAGCGACCATTTGTTGCGTTTTATACTTCAGTTGTTTAATAAGTCGCATTTAATTGTACAGCAAAGCGAAATTTATTTTCCGAACCAGTGAACAGCTACATGATTATACTTCGAATTTAGGTCGGGAAAATATTCATGTAAGTATCCACCAGATAATCCAGATGTTATACTTTTTTACGCTTCCAGTTCAACGAGTTTCAGAGAATCGCGAAATCAAATTAAAACAGAAATATTTATATTTTGTTATGAGATTTTAAGATTAAAAGGTTTCAAAGGTCGCACAATGAAATCTGGAAACTGTTTATATTTTATTAATTAAAATTCACATGATCAACGTTATTATAAAATACGAAGTTTAAAAGTATTAAGTAGGCAGAGTTGGCAATCCTATTCAAAGGTCTCAGGGACTGGCGAGGAAGAAATGTCCACGAGAATGAAACGTGACAGAAGAGGCTCCACAAATATGACAGAGGCGAGAACAGTTCCCAGTACCACGAAGACTCGAAGAGGAATAGCGGTAAACACAGTCGTCTAGCAAAGGATATCTTCGTTCCACGATTCGACGTGACACCTGTTTCTTCGAAGACGTTATACACTACGAATCGTGAGTATTCAAAGAGTTAATAAAGGATGTACCTGAAGATCTGCCAAAGGATTTGCCAAGTTTAGACCAAAGCTAATTTAAGCTTCATTTTATGTCATTCCTTTCAATTTTATCTAGAATTTTAAATGATCCTTTGAACAGAGAACTGAGCGCTCTTTGGAGATAAATCCGGATGCTTCTGAATGATATAGTGGAAATTTGACTCGAACGAAAATCCCGCGAGGTGTGCGAGCAGCCCTCCTCTTGTAGACTCGTCTCCTGTTCGCATTTTTCGCTTTGTACCGGGCAAACCGACTTTGTAGGAAGGATGAGCGATGTGCGTGATGTAACGAGAGGAGAGAACCGGTCGGACACGCGGTCTTCTCGTGTCTCTCAATTTGTCTGCTCGGGGAACGAAGAAGAGCGTCGCAAACGTGTTTGTGACTTCACGAGGAAAGGCTCGTTTTACTATTGAATGACAAACAACGTTGAAAAAGAAATCCGATCTACATATGTATAAAACATGACTTCCTGTTTCTAATAGTGGGTACAGGGAGCAAATACAATTTTTAATACAGCTGATTCTGAGTAAATCTGAAGACTCTTTAGTTACAATATTGTCGAATAGCAAATGCAGTAATTATTATACCAGGAATATATAAGAGTGCAAATATGTTCTATATAGTAAATAGAATTAATTGTATTGAATTATTGATATTAATTATATTAAATTATATTGAATTAAACAAGTATCAAATCATGTCATCGTAACAAGAATTAGTTTAGCAAAAACTGTATTGTTTTTGAGAAAAAATCGTACTGCAGTGAGGGAAAATCATGAGGGAATCAGTGGTCCCTCATTTCGATATTAAGATGTACACTTGACCCTCCTTTTACACAATTTTAAAATTAGCCAGTGTTCATTAACTTCAATGTATTTATAGTTCAATTTTTCAATTTATTCAAACTCCTATTCAATATTTGCATCACCATTTTTACATGACGAGTTTCTTTTAGACTTCCATCTGTAAATGTAAAAGAAGGATTCGGTGTATCTTTCAACGTCATATCACAGTTTCTGATAGAGAGAGAGAATCTATCTGATAGACTGTCACGAATATATATTTCATTACTTGTTTACGTGAACGCGTAATTGTTACATAATAATGTATTATACTACACACGACCGCTGCAAGCACTCTGAGTCGACATTTGAGAATATCTGCCGATGTTATTTCTCCCACAGGCCAAAGGATGTGGTGCACTTTTTTTAAAATGTAAACAAAAATNTACTAAATGCATATACAACTAAATGTATACTAGTGCAGTATTTAAATGCACAAAATGAATTTTCTTATTAAAATGTAATATTTCTAGACTATAATGTTAATTTTATTCAAAATCGTAAACAGATTGACGTAAATTGATTTTAAGAAATAATAGAGCATTAGAAAAAATCCAAAGCTGGNTTAATTCTTAAGGAGTCGGAATAGGACTACGATTTTGAGATAATTCGTAGAAGTAGAGGAATGAGATGTGAACTGGAACGTTCGACCCCTTTAAAGGATGTATGGAACACGAATTATCTAGGTAAGAAGTAGGACAAACACCGAGTGTACATAGGAGGTATTGTCCAAGAGCAAAGGGTGGTGAATAGTGGAGAGGAGAAGAGAGCCTCGAGTGGGAGTGTTGCCTCGTTCCAGTCGAGTTGAGGCACTACTTCATTCAGTCCTATCGCCCCCAGACGCCTATCTCTCGCAATAACGGCTTCCATTGATGAAATTCTGAGGTTGGTAAACGAGCAGCGGACCAGCACGCAAAACAACGATCGCGAGTGAGCACACGCGTCGTACTTCAATTTATGACGTTCACCACCAGCCAGGCACAGTCCTCGGACTGCCATCGTGCCAGTTTTTTTTTTATTCTTCACGGACAGCTGTTGCTCCGGGCCATCACGAGGTGTACAAACGGCCTCAGTGATTCTACCGGTTCTGCTTTAGTCCTAATATCGTTTACAGAGATCTGGGAATCGGTTTCGTAGAAAAGATATCTGATCTTATCTTTTTGAATTCGTTTCGGCAATTCCGCTGTTTTTTTTACACTTGCTTTAAAATTATTCCCCTGATAGGTTTATATTTTTGTAGATTTTTTTAATTGCACACTGCATGGACAGACGAGATATAAAACGGAGGAATGGAACAGCGGAGGAGAATTGTTTTGTATAATAAAGAACGCACCGTCACCGTACCCGTACCTGACCTACGGAATAATAACGGTAATCTCAGAGATAATTCACCGGACTCGGCATGAGACTTGACTACCGTTTCAAAGTCTACTCCGTGACAAAAGAAGTAGATATCGGAATCCGCTTAGAAGGAGGAAAGATTTTGCACACGCGTCCATATCTCATTCGTAAGAAAAATATTTTGTACGTGACAAATCTCAGACCTTTGTACGTCTTTGTAGAAATGCCACAATTATGACGAATCTTAACCATTATCTTCTACCGTCGACAGAATATTATTTAGCTACTGTTCATGGATTTTTAGATGAATTTATATAATAAGATATGTATAATGAGATCTCGTTGTATCAGAATTCGCAATGTATTCGCAATTGTTTGAACTTCCATTATTTTACTCAAGACTTGTGTTTAGTATACACTAAATGCATATACAACTAAATGTATACTAGTGCAGTATTTAAATGCACAAAATGAATTTTCTTATTAAAATGTAATATCTCTAGACTATAATGTTAATTTTATTCAAAATCGTAAACAGATTGATGTAAATTGATTTTAAGAAATAATAGAGCATTAGAAAAAATCCAAAGCTGGAATATTATTCATGACTCGAAAATATCTCTTGATCACAATGTTAATTTTATTCAAAATAGTAAACAGATCAATATGAATTGACTTCAAGATAAAATAGAGCAATAAAGAAATGACAGCTGGAACATGATTCATAACTCCAATAGTTCCTTCTTACTACAATGTTATTTTTATTATAAATAATAAACAGACTAATATAAATTGATTTTAAGTTATAATATAGCATTAAAAAAAATTCAGAGCTGCAACAGGATTTACAACTCGAATATCTCTTATAATTTTATTCAAAATAGTAGACAGATCGACTGATTTTAAGATGTACTAGAACAATAAAAAATGCACAGGTGGAACATGATTCATGAGTCGAGCCTCTTGAGTATTGAAAGAAAGAAATCAGTCTGATCCAAAAATTGACGTAAATAGGAGCATGAACGGGAATCGCGGCGGTCGCTCGTCATAACTTTCGGTCTTCGAGCATAACTAAGTAACGATTTAGCAATGTTCGTTGCCAAGGTGTCCGCGGAAAACGCGATTAATTTCAAAAGGAACGAAGCGACAGTGACAGGTGGAAGGCACTGCCTCGCCTCCCGATTTGCATATGACCCAGTCTCGGTTAATCGTGAATGGTAGTCGGCCTCCGGCCTCCGTCGTTCTGTTCGTTCTGCCGTTCACGAATGACAACACTTCGCTCTGACTTCTACAGGTTATTTCATCAAAGGCGAGGACGAGATTTCTCCGGTGGATCAGGACAGAGGGGAAACGCGGTGATTTCTATTGACCCTCTCTAGACTCACTTACTTATATTTTCTTTGAGATTCGAGGAGTACTTTCGCCACTACAAACAAGACGCAACAGCGAAAGCCTCGTACAAGGATTAGAACTTTTACAGTCTTTTAAAATGTCAGCTAATCCTGGAAACGTTGTTAAACAACACAAAATTCAAGAAAATGTTTAGGTAGCTTTTTTCAGAAGATTGCTTTCTTCAAATCATTTCTTGATCTTCGTTAAGTTCAGTCTTAATGATACAACCTGTATACACGGCCCACCGCAATTGCTATTAGCTGCGATGACAGCGATGCTGCAAACGCGAGGCTACGCCTCGTCGACCTGGACAATGGAAAATAACGTGTAATGCAATCGACGGCTTCGTTTCAATCGCCCACTGTACGGGAATAATGGGCTGCACAGTGCGGCACAGAGTCGCGAACAATGGTTACGAGGGCCAGCGCGCGTGACGCAAGGCGCTTGATTCTCGGCTCGGCTTGCGCTCGCTGGAATGCGTTTCTCGATGACAATAAGCTATTAGTCACTGAGTAGACGAAATAACGCCCTGAGCNCGCCACTGGAATGCGTTTCTCGATGACAATAAGCTATTAGTCACTGAGTAGACGAAATAACGCCCTGAGCTATGCCTGACGTAAGTTTGTGAACTTGGCTGAACGGAAATTGTTGACGGTCAAACGTTCCACGCATTTTTATTCTCATTCTCTCTTCCGGCTTTATTAAAGGTAAACGCAGAATTATGATCCAGTCAGGCAACGATTTAGTTTATCTCAATATCTGCAAGTTCAAATTTTCGTAATGGGTTAGACGTAAAATAATCCTTATACAATTAGGGATTGATACATTTTGAGATCGCAAAACATTAAATTTATTTTGTGGATCTATCAAACTTGTAAATTTTTAATACTTTATTTAATTTGTTTTTATATTTTCATGTCTGCAAATTCAAGATCGAATTCTGTTTTGTGTAATGAAATTTTTATTTGGGATTCGATGTAAAAGAATTCTCATACAATTGTAGATGGAAAAATGTTGATCAGAGAACATCAAATACATTCTGAGGATTTTTTTATGAAACTTGTAAATTTGTAATATTCATGATAGACGATTGAGAGCCCTTGGGTAGCTGTGATTAACCAAAGTAATAAACGAGGTCGAATTTTCGCGAATGAATATCCGTAGACAAGCGACAACCCAGTTCGCGTACCATCTGGGTTCATCGATTGCATCACGCGAGGACTGTAGATTCATTCACGTGGTCCCTTTTCTCGCCGCTGCACCCAATTTGCACGGAGAAACGGATTATGAAAAAGCGTGCTCACCCGTTCCGACGCGGATCTAATAAATTTCAAGCCGCACGAGCTCTTCACGGTTATATTAATTCGCGAATAATTTCCATTCGTAACGAGAGGTTCGCCTTCCTTTCTTAACGGAACGTACGATTCCCGATTTCGAAACAGCCGTGCAAGCCTGCATTTTTTCATTAGCAAGTTTATCCGAAGTATGCAAAATATCTCGCGATTACCGATACACGATTATACACCTAGCCTATACGTGACCACGAAATCTAATTAGAATTCAAACAGTATAATTAAGCATTCANCGCAAGCCTGCATTTTTTCATTAGCAAGTTTATCCGAAGTATGCAAAATATCTCGCGATTACCGATACACGATTATACACCTGGCCTATACGTGACCACGAAATCTAATTAGAATTCAAACAGTATAATTAAGCATTCACATCGATATTCTAATAATACCGTCGGCGAGAAATGAACGTGGGGAAACCGAGTGAAAATCGTTTCCCGTGGTCGGCAACAAAATCTCGAACCCCGGTCCACCCTGCCCCCCCCCCGTCCTAATTCCGTATCCACACCATCGCATGTCCCACAACGGAGATTATAACCGTACATCCGTGCACGAAAATAACCCGTACGGCATAAAGTATGAAACCGAGCCGCGGTGGATGGACTTGCAAATCGCGTTCACGGGTGAAAATGATGAATTCCAACCAGCACGGGTTAACGGGAGCCGTTTCCTTCCTTAACAGGACAGAACGCGCGACATTGTTCCGTTTTCGAGCTCTCCGGCGCACGAAGAGAGACCCGACGTTAATTGATACCTTCATCACGTGCTCGCGTACGAGCGACCGTTCTGCTTTCTCCTCTCTCTGCGCTATCGTCCCGCATGCAGGTCGTTTCTGAAAAATGTCGGGTATAAACCGTCACGCTTGACGAGCATTTACATACGCCCCACAAACTGGAATAAATCGTTGAAAAGTCGAATGCAAGGCGACGCGCCGCGTTTCGCGTTCGTGGTTACGAATGCCAAAGCTTTGGCTAAGCGCGTCAGCCGTTGCTGTTAAGCTAATGAGGCTTGCGGCTGCTTTTGATACTTAGTACTTGCTAGTTTCGTATTTTCGGAATTAACAGGCATCAGGTTCATAGTTATATTTTCAGTCAAACCGACCTGCACTGAACCATTAACTATTTTATATTAAACATTTGCAATATTTTTTTTAACTATTGACTGATTGAATATTGTTCTAAATGTTACTGTTTTATCATTTTTCGCTCTTTTGAGAAATTCGACAAATGTAATAACTCCAATTAGCTAAAAAATACGACTGCATGACACTTTTTTCATTTTATAGTATAATAAACCTAATCTTCTTAGATCAATTCTTGTATAATCGAAGAAACATATTATATTTTTCGGATGCTGACGTTATTAATCCAATGTTAAACTATAATAAAATTTGGGAATTTTTACTGACTTCTCAAAAACGAAGCAGATTAATCGAACCAGATTATTATATTTGGTATCTGTCTAATTTTTATTTTTAAATTATGTACAACATTTTAAGCAATTTTCGATATTTTTGATTTGTCCAACAATCTTAAATACTGCGTTTAAATTCATTTTGGCATCAATGTTACAACAGTCTTTTGTAATTCGATATAACGCGAACTGCGATAAAGGTAACATGAATAATAGCATGTTAAATTAATCAGTCAGTTACACGATGCTCGTTGAACAGATCTGATTTAATGAAAAACCAGTACCACGTATCGACAACTCGTTGAAGACATTATAGTGTACGTCAAACATGAAACCATGATTAAAACAATTACATCTCTCATTACAACTGAAATGGAATTCTGCATAAATTCGAGATTAAAATCAGCAACTATTTACTATGTCTAATTACTGATTTCTAATGATTATAAGAATATTTTAATACTTATCTGACGATCAAAATGTTTACATTTACATTTATAAAAATTTATTACACACATTAGATATACAGAATTCAATATATTGGAACAAAGTTAGGATTAAGTATAATTTCTGCAATTATAATTTTTAAGTGCTAAGTGCTATAATTTTTACTTTCATAATTTTTAATTGTAAAAATTATAATCCGTATTGTTCCAACATACACATTGAACTCTGTGTATCTAATCTGTATATCTACTTTATTTCTTCAATTTTCATCTCTAGAGTGCGAACATAAGATTTACTCGATGTCTATCTTGCGAAATCTGTACGATGGAAACGCATGCGAGCTCGTTTAGAGGCCAACGACCACTTATAATCAGATGAGACTAGGTCAGATGCAAATTAGAAGACAAGAACGCATCCACGTATTCTGACGCGGACGGATTTGTGAATGATGCTTAACGAAATGATGGCACATTCTTGAGATTTTCAACTAACAACAAAAAGATTATAAGCCACACTATGACTCATCGTTTCACTTTTGTAGTTTGATTAACATAAGTGAACGTTTCCCACGCTCTGGTATGATCGACATGCAAGGTGATAAAAAATGTTCTGATTTCAAGGTATACAAGGACAAATAACATAAATACAGTATTGAGTCGATCGTGATCATGGTTCAACATGATCAATTAGAATAAAAAGAAAATTATGTTTTGAATACATATAAAAATTTTTATATTGTTATATTATATTTAAATATAAACGTAAATTTCCTAACTACACTTACAAAGACTTTTCTAATTTGTAATTTAATAAGTTTTAAGATCTAATAAGGTACGTAATGTTCATAGAATGAGTTCATAATCATTCTTTAGCCTCATTTCCTTCGAATTTAAAGAGCGTAAAATTCGCGATCAGCTGATTACGCGCGCGGTGCTACGTATATCAAGATTTGACCGCGCCTGGGTATCGCCCGTTCGCTTCCTGGTCGTGTTCGATTGCAACGGGCCTGCAAAAGTCGGACGTTGAAACCGGTGCTACAACATTGACCCCAGTCCTTGGCATTCGACGCTGCCACTCTCGATGCTGACGATTCACGCCCGTTGGTCATCATATACGCAGCTTCGTCGCATCGCTTATAATATACATATTTACTTCCGTCATAAACCCATAATAATTCTATCTTTGTTTATATAATATAAGCATAGTTTTATTGAATGAAATCTCCATAATTTCGTATTGAAATCAATTTAACAATCTAAACGTCTGCCGTGGCTTAAATCGAATTCCGTTCCTTTTTGTTTCCGGAAGTGTAGCGGAGGATTTTGTTAGCCATACATCGGGTAGCAATTTCAAGCGCGAGCACTTGTTACGTACGAGATCGTGCGGAAATAGCAGGGAAGGGTAGCGGCGAGGGACTTTTCGGTGCCAATAAATGTCGCTTATAAAACCTGTTCTCTTCGGTCGGTCCACTGACACACTGGCTGCCGCCGTTGCTGCCGCCGGCTTACCCGAGGCGCTTTAACTTTCTCGCGCTCGTAAAGTCGTATTTTTCTCCCCCTCCAAAAAAAAATGCTCCCGGTGGCAACCGGTATTCCGGAATAAGCAAACACCGCTTGGCTGCACGGGCTAACCGGGTAACGTCAAAACGATGCTTTTTCTGCGCCGGCAACAAAAGCGAAGTGCTTTTTTTTTACTTCCCGGCGAATCCTTTATAAAATACCTTGTGCCGCGTTGGTGGAATTTTATGATCGGCCTCTTCGAATCGCGTAGGATAGCTAGATTGCCGGTCTTGTACGTGCAACCCGAGAATTTAGGTCGTGCGAATTATTGCCGAGCAATGCTAATTTTTTCAGCCAATTAACGACTCGCACGCGAAGTCCAAAATTAGTCGCTGGTTAGTGATATTAGTAAATTCAATTGCGACGTCCCATACGGTTCGTAAAGGTTCTCGATGGACGACGAGATGAAATGATAAGAGATAAAAGATTTCTGAGTATTCATAGATTGCAGACAGCGAGACATATGTAATTCATAATTTCTAGATAGGTGGACATGTGTAATTCATAGTTTATTGACGGTTCGACGTATGTAAATTAGAATGAGGGGAAAAAACAGAGCGGAAGGGACGAACGAGGTCAAGTTAGAAGTATTTCGTGATCGGTTGCGAATGTGCCCGAGCGCATTAGAGGCATGCAGTTTGTCCGGTATCAACGCGCAACTACCGTTCAATTTGCGCAATCCATTAACACGCATCACCTGACGTCGCCCTCCTTAACGTCTTCCAGTATTTCGCAGAATTCGAAATTGAAATAAACGAATGGTTTTAACATATCATAATGAAATCAACGTGTGAACTAAAATTGATGTTCAATTATCAAGTTTTCAATCCCCAAGATTTATGTAGACAGATATATTTTGGATAATTTTCTTATCGTCAAGAATTATACAATTACATAAACGCGTCACATAAGTATCACACATATTCATCATTGACTGCAAAGCAATGAAA
>SMSR01013820.1:0-12587 GCA_019453355.1 Ceratina japonica
TCACGGTATTCAACCGAACGTCGCTTCGGTCAGTTAAAATTCACCCGATTTAATTTCTGTTTCATTATAATTCACACATAGACCAACTACGTTTTATTTTAAGACGCAATTAAAAGTACAAGTGGAAAGAACAGGTGTCTTTCTTAATCGCCAATCGTCTCCGAAGCTTCTCTCCAGCATCCCTTTAACTTGGTGCTCATTCTGACCGCGAAATAAAACCTCACGAGGAATCGCGCCAAACAATTTTTGAATTTCTCTTTTCAGGTGCGATTGGTCCCACTATTGGGACTTTAAGGCCGGTATTCATTATTCTTGAGATCGACTTAAGCATTTGCTATCACTGTCTATCTCACATTTCCCGTCCTTGTCACGTACAGGAAACACGGACTTAAGCAAATGCTTAAGGCGACCTTAAAAATAAGTAACGACTATGAATACCGCCCTAAGACATTATGGTTACCATCTCTGTTACATATTTGGTGACATGAAAAGATTACGATTTTCCTATAATAATCTAAATTTAAAAACTGTACTAAGTGCACGTTGACTGTCGTAAATGACGACGAATCGAATCGCGTCTACTTCCTTATTTCCAGCCGAGTAAATCTCCCGGATGAAAAAATATTTTTCCGGAAGGTACGGAACAATATGCAGGGAAAATGTCCAATTGACGCGGAAAGTCCGAGGCAGTCGTCCCGGATGGTCTGGCAATAACACAGTAAACTTAAGAAGGATGCTGGGAGGCAGGAAGGAACGCGGGGACATAGTCTCGGTAAGAGGAGCAGCGCCGGAAGGAGAGAACGTCAGTGAAACGGTCGAGAGAGAAGCCGGTGGCGGAGTGGGAGGACGAATAGAAGGTGAAACCGGCGTTGGCGGTGCGACGGCGGCGGCGGCGGTGCGACGGCGGAGGTACGAGGGAGACGGGTATCGGTACAGGAGCGGAGAAAAACGTTGGGGAAAGACGGAGACGGGGCGAACCGGTGCTCGAGCTCCGCGAAGAAAACGCTTCGGTTTATTTCAGTTCGATTTTTCCAGTGTCGCCGTCGCCCTGACGACAATTCGCAGGCGCGGTACACTCTCCGCTCCTCTCTCCGTCACACACACACACACACGCACACCGAACCGGGGCGCTCTTCTTCCGTCGATATACCGTTTCTCCCTCGCTCCCATCGGCCTCGGTCGCCGTACGAACCAACGAATGGGTTACGCCCAGATGCGCGCATCGAACCCTGGTCAATAGAATCGTTCTGTCTCCCGTGTTCGTCCTCGTAGCTTTACCCTCTCCAGCGGCCCGGTCCTCGGACAGTCGACGGTTCGGCATCGTCGAATCGGAAAGGGGTGTGTAGCACCGGCGGCGCAGGGTCGTCAGAGCACCGGGCGTCAGTGCGTGTAGGTGCGTTGGTCCACCTATAGAGGAAAGGGTGGACCCTGGTATGCCGAACCAGGCAGGAGTTTAACGGGGTGCTCCGGCGGCGAGCATCCACCGGCGGAGGACCACCCCCGGTGCGATTGGAAATCTATTCCCACCCTCGAAGTCGAACCTCGACCTATCGGAGGGTTCGGTTCGGAGATATTGAGTCTGCGCTCTCTATCCTCTTTGCCGATGCTCATCGTTCGCCTCGTGGTTACGCTCGTCCGCCCCCTGATTTCCCTTCTGTTCGCACCTCGTTTCCCTTCTTCCACCCCTCCTCCTCGACTGAGTGTACCCCCCCGCTTGAACCAGCCCGTTCGATCTGGCGCCCGACATTTTTGTCTCGTTCGCCAAACGCCCATCACGGCGAACCGGGTCTCCTCGATCTTTAATGAGAAGCCGCCGCTCGTTAGCGACCTTTCACCAATGTCGATCGATCTTTTCCCCAACCGACCGACGTAAGTGTACGTTGTCCTTCTCTACGGGAGAAAATAAAGAAGCGGTTAACGTTTGTAGCTGTTCCGCAGCGAGTCGTTAAAACCAAACGTAACGCGAGACCGGCGGTTGTACTTCGGTGACGTGGAACTGTCGTTGAGTGCGTTTATGTCCGNACACGCAAACCGTGACTTGTTTACGACACCTGTATCCATATATATATGGCAAACGTCGAGGTCAATACCTGGGGACCTCTCCTTACAACTTCGCATCGTTGGAAGCAATTCAAATATCGATTTTAGGGAATCCAGNGTCCGTTTAGCGGTGGCCGGGTGAAATATTTTCACAACAGCCCGGCCCGGCTGGTTACGCATACCTACACACACACGCGCGCATTGTGCCCCGGACACGACGCCCCCGACGGCTCCCGGGGTCGGCCATACCTCATTGCACCGGACAGTGGTCAGATATTTTCACAATAGGTTCCGCGCCGGTGCTTTCATCGCAGGAAACTTCGCGGTTCGCCGGGGTGTTAAATGGTTGGCCCAGGCATTGAATACGTTTCTACAATACGGTCAGCACGCGGCAACGTAACGCCCGGGCTCTTTGCCTTTGCCGTGATAGAAATATTCGAGTCTGCACGTCTTCTTGACCGGAAAATTTCAACTGGGGCGATACGCGAAATGGAACGGCCGGTTGAACAAATGCCTCATTGTTCCCTGACGCCCTTCGACATTTCCTCCACGATCCCGCGAAACGTTTCCTCGTATTCAAACTGACGGGAATTATCAATTTTTTAGCAGCCTTGAAAAGTACGTAGTCCGGATATTAAAGCTCAAGCTGTAGGGAAGAGAGTCCAAAAAAATAAGGATAATATGAAGGAAATTGTCTAGGACTTGTGTCTTCTCGCAGATACTTCATGTACTTCATGTTTATTCTGGTACCATGGACCATAAACTAATGGAGAATCTATTTTTACTGTCAAATTATCAATTTTTGAGTAGCCTTGAAAAATACATAGGTCCGATATTAAAGGTCAAGCTGTAGAAAGAGAGTCCAAAAAAATAAGGATAATATGAAGAAAATTGTCTAGGACTTCATTTTTATTGTGGTACCATGGACCATGAACTAATGGAGAACCTATTTTTACTGTCTAATTATCAATTTTTGAGTAGCCTTGAAAAATACATAGGTCCGATATTAAAGCTCAAGCTGTAGAAAGAGAGTCCAAAAAAATAAGGATAATATGAAGGAAATTGTCTAGGACTTTATTTTTATTGTGGTACCATGAACTAATGGAGAACCTATTTTTACTGTCAAATCATCAATTTTTGAGTAGCCTTGAAAAATACATAGGTCCGATATTATAGGTCAAGCTGTAGAAAGAGAGTCCAAAAAAATAAGGATAATATGAAGAAAATTGTCTAGGAGTTCATTTTTATTGTGGTACCATGAACTAATGGAGAACCTATTTTTACTGTCAAATTATTAATTTTTGAGTAGCCTTGAAAAATACATAGGTCCGATATTAAAGCTCAAACTGTAGAGAGTCCAAAAAAATAAGGATAATATGAAGGAAATTGTCTAGGACTTGTGTCTTCTCGCGGATACTTCATGTACTTCGTTTTTATTCTGGTACTATGGACCACGAACTAATGGAGAACCTATTTTTACTGTCAAATTATCAATTCTTGAGTAGCCTTGAAAAATACATAGGTCCGATATTAAAGGTCAAGCTGTAGGGAAGAGAATCCAAAAAAATAAGGATAATATGAAGGAAATTGTCTAGGAGTTCATTTTTATTGTGGTACCATGGACCATAAACTAGTGGAGAACCTATTTTTACTGTCAAATTAACAAGGATGTAGCTTACGATTTAATTTCCCATTTGTCAGCTGACCTTTGTCATTAAAAAGGCGACGGGTCATCGAGAAAGTACAGGAGGAGTGGAATCGATAGCGGGATCGGTGTAACGTAGACCAGCCATTTCTTCGATAATGCGTTCATGCCCCAACGAACGAAGAAGCAGTAGCGCACGGCGCCGATAAAAAAGACGAGTTCTCCTTCTTTCTCTCTCCCGTTGGTTCGTCTATCGCGGGCGATGCCGCTGGGGGCGGTGGCGGTGTGTCGAGGACCGTCGAAGGGGTGGCCAGACCGGTCGGGCGAAGGGTGGTCGAGAAAGCGGGAAGGAGAGGAATCGGTAGTGGAAAGAGCGTTAAGAGTTCGCCGGGAGGAGAGAGGGAGCGCGAGAGAGGGCCGCGAGGGCGGAAGGAAGGAGTGGAGGGAGCCCGGCGCATCGGAGGTGGGACAAGAGAGGGTATAGAAGCTATCGACGTTTTTACGTAACAAATCAGTCGTAACTGGCGCGCACCGGCTGCGACCGTGCGCGGTAGAACGACCAATCAGAGAGCCAGCCGATATTCGATACCCGATCACATCATAGGTTCCTACCCGGCGCTCGAAACACCAAGGTAGCCCAATAGCTGGATGGGAAAAAGCGGAGAGAGAGAGGAGAGAGAGTGCCAGGGAGGGATGCACCGGTAAGGGATGAACGTCAGACGGAGAGGAGGACTCGCGCCAATGTCGTACCGATCCGACGGGGGCCAGCGAGTGAAAAGAGAAAGCGTTAAGCTCCGAGGAGGGAACAATTGCACCCAACCTTGTGCTAGACAATTCGTCGCTGGTCTCGCCATTTTTTCTTCCCGCCCGCCGCCGCCGCCGACGCGGAAACCTCGTAGCGTTCGCCGGGGACCGGTTACCAATCTCCAAACGTGTCGAAACCCCGTGACGGATTGCGCGGAAACGATACGTTCAAGCTAATGCATAATCGAACACGTTCAACGGGAATAGCAGCAGACGGTATGGATTAAGGTGGTGGTAGATGGGAGAAATGTCGCTTCTTATGAGCCCGTCGCTGGCGAAAACCCGAACTTTTCCTTCTTCTATCTCCGGACGAAAGTTTCGCCGGTTCTCAACTAACTTTTAAACTAATCAATGCTTTCAGCTAGATAAAGAGAAGGAAAGTAACCGGCAGCTATCCTTGAGCATGTTTGCGAAGCTTAAATTAGCTCGCACTTTCACTCGCCGAACAATTCCTATTTATTATCCACGGAAAATGACCGATACGTCTTGCCCCGTGATTAATTAACTTCACACGATATCGCACGCAAACCGTGACTTGTTTACGACACCTGTATCCGTATATATATGGCTAACGTCGAGGTCAATACCTGGGGACCTCTCCTTTCAACTTCGCATCGTTGGAAGCAATTCAAATATCGATTTTAGGGAATCCAGACGACAGAACCTTGGACGACCTTGCCTGGTATCACTCGTCGGACCCGAATACTCGTCCAGGGAAATACGATCGAGCGACGGCGGATGAGGGAACGTAGCCGGATACATGATTAGCGACAAGGAGAAAAATTCCAGGTCGAGGGTGATGGAAACGAGGCGGAGGAGGTAGACAGGCCGAGCGGGGGATGGGGTAGGTGACACGAAGAGAGTGAACGGCGAGGGTGGCCGAGTGGGTGGCGGTTACGATAGGGGTCGTGACGGTGGGGGTTGGTAGGGGTAGTTGGTGGAAGTAAAGGCGCTAGTGTAGAAGGAGCGTTTTAATCTATGGTCGCTCACAGGAGCGGGACGCTGGGATCGGAGCTCACCCCCCGCGGCCGGATTATAATCAACCCTTTTATCCTAGGCTTTCCATGTCGCTAATTTCCATAATTACACAGACGCTAAAATCACAATATCCTCTGCCGGCAGAAAGGAGTAACCTACGTGAGCTTCCTCCTCCACCCATGGCAGCGTCACACGAGGAGAATGCCGGGCCGGGAGGGTGGCAGAGCGGCGTTTACAGGGAAAGAGAAAGGGACAGGGCGAAAGAGGACGAGCGGGCCCGTGAATGAAAAGAAAAGAGAAAGGCTGCGCAGGTTGCGAGGAGGAGGAGGAGGAGGTGGAGAAGGAGGCGGGAGGAAGCGGCTGGCTAGAGATAAAGGTACTCTTTAGCCAGGATGGCGTTCGCTCGCATGTTTATGCACTCGTATCCGCGTGGCCGTGCATGGAAGTGCCTGGATAACCAGCCAAGTGACAAGCCGGCAGGTCCCCGGCTGGCATAGACCTGCCAGCAAGAGAGCACGCCTCTCGACTCGAATTTTGAAAGGCAGCCAACTCGGAAAAGTGGGTTTAAAAGTCTCTCGATAAGTGCCGGCGTGATGGCCCGACGGCCGCTCCCGTCGCTTCCACCTACTGGCTGTTAGAAACATTTCTGTTCAGCGTAAAACCGGGTTGATACCCGCGACGCGCGCCGGATCATTCCCGGCTCCTCCAGCCGCTCTAATCGCCGCTCGGGTTAGAATTCGGTTCGCAAGGATGAGCCGTCGTCGCGGGCATCGAACCTCGCTGAGAGAGCTAGACGGGCGATCGTGCACGTCCGCGCGCGGAACCCTTCGGGGCGAAGATCGCCGTAGAGGATGATCGCGGCGAGAGGAACGTTGCCAAAAACGTATAGACAGAGGGGGATCGTTACCTTTGCGGATGATCGGATCCTTAACCTTCTCCGGCGGTGCAACCCCGGCCGGCTCTCGATATTCCAGCGCAGGAGGACTCACCGAGTCACTGGGGTTGACTTTTCTCACTTTAACCTCGCGATGCGATGCTTGGCTTCGGGAGGGGGTGGAGGAGGGGGTTGCTGGGGCTGTATCGAGCGGCCCTCCTACATACATCTATCTCCTCCGACTCGTTCCCTCTCCTGGCCCGTTCCTCTTACCCGCCTCCTCTTTCCCTCTTTTCCCTCCCCCGACATTCGTGGCCTTCCGCCCCTTCCACCCCTTTCCAACCTTCTCTACCTCTTCCACCTTCTCCTCCTTCTCCGGTTCTGCCTCCACCCTCCGCCTCCTCTTCACCCATCCTTCGCGACTCACCTACCTAAGCCCCGTCTCTCCTCTCTGCACCCCCTCAAGCCCTCCCCCGCCCGCCGCTCTCCTCTCTCCTCTTTCTCGAACTCCGACAGTCTCTCTTTCCCCTTTCTTCTTTCTTCCTATTCCCTACGCCCGTATCTCGCTCCTCCGAGGCCTTTGCCTCGAAAACGCTCTCACCGACAAACAAACCACAGACACTTCGCAGTTTTACGCAATCGTAAGTTCCTTCATTTGGCTACTCGTTCAACGTTCGCACGAATATCGTTACGCACGGGGTGGCGAGTCCGGCAGCCGCGCCGGTGCGTCCATCGTCATGTGCGGCGTAATAAACAGCGGGGAAAGCGAACGAACTTCGCTGGGACTCTATAAAACTTCGCCCTCTTATACTACTTCCGTTATCTCGCGTGTCATCTAGCGTTGTCCACCGCCGCCGCCGCCGCCGTTACGCCCGGATCGCGGCCGGGCTTTAAATTTTAATTAAAGGGAANAGGGTGGCGACCGACCGGCCGTCCATCGTCATGTGCGGTGTAATAAACAGCGGGGAAAGCGAACGAACTTCGCTGGGACTCTATAAAACTTCGCCCTCTTATACTACTTCCGTTATCTCGCGTGTCATCTAGCGTTGTCCACCGCCGCCGCCGCCGCCGTTACGCCCGGATCGCGGCCGGGCTTTAAATTTTAATTAAAGGGAAAGCGTTTGTTGAAGCTCACCGATATCGTCCGTCGCTGATGATTCATCGCCGCCGGATCGCGAGCAAAGATCCGTGAATCTCGTTAGAAGGACCGGCGTCTGAAATTCGTTTCGCCGCGAAGAAGACAGACACGCGGCGGTGCGCGCAGGACGTTCCAAGTGGCGACACTCTACAGCTTTATGCACTTTCCTTTACTGCTCGGCGCAGGGTTAGGCGAGTAGGACGGCCGACGCCGAGAGGGGGTGGGGGATTACTCGACGCCGAAATTGCTTGCAGTGTCGAGTTGCCGAGAAACTTTGGATTTCGGACGAGCGGCGAAAGCGGCGAGGGGAAAACGGAGTACAAGGTCACGCGTCGGGGCTGATTATTAACTTTTCCGGCGAAGATCCCGGATAGCCCAGTGACTCTCCGTCGAAACCGTGACTGTCTTTAACCCTCTGCACTCCTTGTTTTTTAATAAGTATTCGCATATAGCTATGACACGTGTACTTGTGTTATGTTTCTTGATAGAAGAATAATCAAATCATGGTTATATCATATTGTAGCTTAAAATGTACTTGATCGATGGTGTTAAGATATGAAGATCCGTCGGTGCGAATGAGAAAGTTCCCATGAAGTCAAGCTTCACTCGGTGACGCAGAATTTATTTATTTATTTATTTATTTATTTCATGGGTTAATTGGCCCTTTACAAGCGCAGTGACAATAAAAGAGCAGATAAAAAAAGAAGAAAAGAAGAAAAAAAAGAAAGATAGTTAAAGATTTACATAATTAGAAATAAGAATAACAGAAGTATCATGCAATAGAGAGTTTATAAATATTATTTATTTAATTCACGGGTAATTAACCCTTTTACATATTGAAGAGAGTGGTACAGAGAAGAAAAAAAAGAAAGAGAGATATTATAACGACTGAGAAGCAAAAAAGGAAAAAAGCTTTCTTCTAATGACTGAGGTAGAGTCAATAAAAATGTGAAAAATGTGACAAAATCTGTTGGCTTTAGACAACATTCTGTTTACTACATTAGAATGTCCAAATCGAGAAGTAAATTTTATTTATTTATTTATTTAATTCACGGGTAATCAACCCTTTTACATATTGAAGAGAGTGGTACAGTAAAAAAAAAGAAAAAAAAAAGAAAAAGAGATATTATAACGACTGAGAAGCAAAAAAGGAACGAAGCTTTCTTCTAATGACTGAACTGGAGTCAATAAAAATGTTAAAATCGTGACAAAATCTGTTGGCTTTAGACAACATTCTGTTTACTACATTAGAATGTCCAAATCGAGAAGTAAATTTTATTTATTTATTTATTTAATTCACGGGTAATTAACCCTTTTACATATTGAAGAGAGTGGTACAGTAAAAAAAAAGAGAAAAAAAAGAAAAAGAAATATTATAACGACTGAGAAGCAAAAAAGGAACGAAGCTTTCTTCTAATGACTGAACTGGAGTCAATAAAAATGTTAAAATCGTGACAAAATCTGTTGGCTTTAGACAACATTCTGTTTACTACATTAGAATGTCCAAATCGAGAAGTAAATTTTATTTATTTATTTATTTAATTCACGGGTAATTAACCCTTTTACATATTGAAGAGAGTGGTATAGTAAAAAAAAAGAGAAAAAAAAGAAAAAGAAATATTATAACGACTGAGAAGCAAAAAAGGAACGAAGCTTTCTTCTAATGACTGAGCTGGAGTCAATAAAAATGTGAAAAATGTGACAAAATCTGTTGGCTTTAGACAACAATCTGTTTACTACATTAGAATGTCCAAATCGAGAAGTAAATTTTATTTATTTATTTATTTAATTCACGGGTAATCAACCCTTTGACATATTGAAGAGAGTGGTACAGAGCAGTAAAAAAAAAAGAAAAAGAGATATTATAACGACTGAGAAGCAAAAAAGGAACGAAGCTTTCTTCTAATGACTGAGCTGGAGTCAATAAAAATGTGAAAAACGTGACAAAATCTGTTGGCTTTAGACAACATTCTGTTTACTACATTACAATCTCCAAATCAAGAATGAAAAATCTCACTGGACAAAAAGTTTTGTTAGGTCTGAGATTGCGAGATGTATAATTTGATTTACATAAGTCACGCGTTTCTTATTTCTTTTCTGCTCTCATCGATTAATCTGTTGGCATTAGACAATATTCTGTTGACTACATTAGAATCTCCAAATCGAGAATGAAAAATCTCACTGGACAAAAAGTTTTGTTAAGTCTAAGATCGCGAGATGGAGCGTATAATTTGCTTTACATAAGTCACGCGTTTCTTATTTTTTTCCGCTCTCACCGATTAATCGGGCTGCTTACGCGCGTAGGCAGCATCTTGTATCTCACGGATGCGTTGTATATATGAGACACGGCAGCGAAGAAGAAGAGGAAGAGGAGGAGGAGGGTCGTCGCGGATGCGGACGAGGTCCGGGGCCGTCGAACGGCGCGGGGGTGCCGGACGACGGAGGGGGGGGGGGCGGGGGTCGGCGGTCGGGGGGGGCGGAAGAGCGCGAGGAGAGGCAGGGCGAAGGGGGGTAGGAGAGCAGGATCTTGGAGACTTCGCACTGTATCTTGAAATGAGTTTTGTTGGATCAATAAGTTCCACTATAAGAACACTCTCGCTCTGTCCCGGTGTATCGGGGTGTTGGTCCCCGTCCGTGTTTATCTGTGTCTGCAAATGGATACACGCCGTACATGAGTCCTCTCTCTCCCTTTCCTATTCCGGCCGCCGCTCTTCTGTCTTTTCTTCGTCTCGCTCTCGGTCCCCCGCCCCTCCCTCCTCCACCCTCCCGCCTACCACCCCCGTCGAACGAGCTATTCCCCTCGTTCCACCCTGCCGCTGAATACGTCTATGTATCTATCGCATCAGCCGACTATGTACGAATAGAATAGGATAGTCGCTACAAGCATTTCGAGATGAGTCGAACTCAATCTCGCGGCGGAGACGCGGGGCCTCTCTATCCGGAACGAATCTACCTTCTGCGGTGCGATCACGTGAGCATGGATACGCGAATTTCTGTGATTGCCGCTACGCAGGGGATGCCGCGCGATAGAGGGGGAGGCGACAGGCTCGGGCGGGTAGGTCGCCAGTATGTGGCAGAAATTTCTACCACCCACGCTGTACCGGGGAATGATTAATCCGCGCGACCGAGAAGAGTAGCACGAAAAGGTGGCTGTTCCCGCGGAGCGGCAATTGCCACGTAACGCAATCGAAAACCTCCGGAACAGAGCATATCGCACTTTAACACGGCTCCGTCACGTTTTGTATTATCCGGCACCTGTATCAACGATACGAAACAAGTATTACCAATTCAAATTAACTTTTCAACTCGATGAAGTACGCAAAAATAGGTTTGGTCGACATTAATCATCGTACCTGGTCCAGAAAGTACCGGAATCATCCGATGATAAATGTGTCATTGCGTTCTGTACTTACAAGAGTCTGCATCGTCGCGGGTTTTTTTCACGGATTGCCGGCGGAGAATCGGGGTTTTGTAGTCAGGCTGTACCGATGCCAACTAAGCATTACCGTATGTACCAATAGAATCTATACATACATACATATATATATATATATATATCGGGCAGCGGCGTAGGGGTAGTTACATAAGACCACACTCTTCCCGGTGTACATCGGCAGGTACTACACGTCGCACACGCATTTACGTGTAGCAGCGCGATGCGACGCGCGAGAGGCACACCAGTGCAACCAACCAACAGTGGGCCGCAGTGTCGCAGTGGTGCTCGCAGATAGGGGAAACAATCGCTATCGGTCCGTAACAAATGCGCGACAACCTGCGTTCACAAGCCAGCCCCGTTTTCCTTCGTTTCCACCATCCCTTATATATGTATATCCCGCCGCTGCTGTGCCGGGTCTAATCTAGCCGGCGATCATTATATTTCCTGATTAAAATAACGCTAATGCCTCCCCCCCGTTTCGCGACTATCGCCGCCGCCGGTCCGTCTTTCGTTTCAACCTCTTCCCCTCCGTCGATTTTTCGGCGCGCTCCCACGACACCGCCGTTTCAAGCCGAACGGCTTCTTGGCCCAGTGCCCGCCGTCTTAGCTCCTCACGGTAATGGCGTCGTAAATTAAAAGTTTGACTTTTCGTGTGATCGATTTCACGGATGGGAATCCGCGGTGCCGAAGATTCGATCAAATGGCGCTTGATAATTGCTCGGATAAACTAACCAGCTGGAAAGAAAGTATCCCCTTAAATTCGACTTTCTATCTGTTGAACCTTCTTACACGAGAAGACTTTCAGGTTGCAAATTTAATTATTCGTCAATTGAGAACTTTCTTTCTGAGATTGTTAACTCCCTCTTTGTTATCTACTCGTGGAGCTCTCATATCTTATTTATGTCATTCGTACTGATCGAACTATTATCTTTTGTACCTTAAAGGGTTTCCTAACCCATTTAATAAATAAATAAAATAAAAATAAAATAAAAAGATTGTAAATTTATTTCGTGTTAACCAGACGAGATGAACGTATCCAAAAATTTGTTGCGATGTACTGTTATCGTGAAGCGAGATTGGAATATTCGTTTTAATGATTCGAGAAAGAGTCATCGCTCGGTCCCGGCACAATAAAGCTGATAATCGAGTCACGAGCGACGCGGCTCTTCTTCCCATTTCGGTGTTCCTTCGTTTTTAAATATCTGAATCTTGGAGGCTCTTTTCACCGTGAACAGAGAGGAGTCCTTTGTGCGGACAATCTCGAATGATAATCAGAATCCTCTTGTGTCTCCCATGCGTGGAACGGCGGTACCGTTTTACAACGAGTCCCGGTAAATCATTCCGGTGGAAACGTCTCCGGCGCGTCACGAGATTTGGTACGCTCGTTCCGCGGACTGAGAATTCTTCTTCTTCTTCTTCTCCGTACACCTCCACTCGATCCGGGTACACGCGGGACCCGCGATCCGCGTTTGATAACGAGGTTCGGTCGGAACGAACCGTTCCGAGAGAGACCCGGCCGCCCCGTACCTAACCGTCCCGACGTCGCAGTTGGCCGGAGAAAAATTAGTGCCACTTGTGGTCGATGTGGCAGGGGCTGCGTTTTACAGCGAACGCTCTTATGGGTAGGTCAACTCTTGGTACCATCAACATAGTAATGCTTACTAACACCGGG
>SMSR01013821.1:0-12736 GCA_019453355.1 Ceratina japonica
TATTTGAAGTAGCAAACATCATCCCCTCATCCATCTTATCCCTGCCCCTGATCCGTCCTTACAAGATTTAATCACATATCATTTTTTATTAGGTTGTCCGGAAAGTTTGAGCCGATTTTTGGTAGATGGATTAGAGTACGACTGAGTACATCAGTATGATCGAAAACAAATGAAATGTTTATTTGTTTTAAAACATGATTCTTTAGGCATGTTTAGAAAAAATCATTATTCATTAAGATTATGACGATATTTAGTAAAGTAGGTGTCACAAAGTGGAACAACTTTACATTTGGACTTTATGAAATTTTACTCCAAAGAGTGATTGTTCTGAATAGAACAAGGACCAGGGCACTATGCAATGTACCTTAAACTAGACATCAAAACGAATTTTGTCTTGATTCTTCGAGAAGTAATGGCATAAACGTCTACTTTACACTATTCTTAGGGATACACTCTGTAAGTTGTACGAGAGATGAAGAAAGATAAAATAGCATGTAATTCAATAAATTAATAAATGTATATCAAAATTTACATTCGCTGCCTTTCAAGTTTCTATAAATATCGGCACGAACTTTCCGGACAAGCCAATATAAATTACAAGTAGTGTTTCTAATGTACCTGAGGTATTAAATCCATTCTACTCTTATCTTACGTTTCATTCAGAAATGTAAATAACGAAACTGGGGATCGTATAATTAAAATGACTAATAAAACTACAAAGTCAATGATTTCATTCGCCGAAAACACGGGATTCATTTTAAAAGATCTAATCTATACTGTTGATAGCGGTATGATGTAGCGCGATTCAACGGTAATGGTATTTATCGTAGGCGATTGATAAGGATCCGTTGTCAAAAATTAAATGAAATACGGACGGTTATGTCGGTATCATCTGATCTACCGATCGAGTATATAAAGCGAATTCCAAATTTGTTTAGTCAGTCAATTCGCAGTCTCTGCAACAACAAGTGTGATTCAGCGATCACGGTGATATCCCTGAAAATGAAAGGTAAGTTAGTTTTCATTTTAACGAGTACAAGGTCTTTGCCCTTCGAAATTAAGTTAACATTATGCACGTCTCATCGGGACTCTTTTGGAAAATCATAAATCGTCAAATTTCATTAATCAATATTCTCATGAGTTTTCAATCCTGTCACTCTATTTTCACGAAAAATTTAGGATATATCTAAATAAATGTAAGATCTTTTTGTATTCTAAATTTATTTATTTATTTATATTTTCTTAGGTACTTGGTATTTCTTTTGCACGATACCACAGTGGTGTCACCGGTCTTTGCGCGATAGTTTTCGCTTATAGAGTTTGTAAATTTATTTCATAACATAATAATATGTGTAAGAAACGCGGATCGGTGGGACACACTTCAGCGCTGAGTATCAAATCAAGTGCGAGAAACGACTATAACTTCGAGCCTTAAACTTTTTATTAGAATAGACTTGGCGTGTTTACGTATAAGAAACGCCGACACGCTGATAATCATTTCATATGGAAACGATTGAATTGTGTGATTTCTGTTTCTTCTTTTCCAGTTCTGTTCCTCCTCGCCTTCTTGGCCGTCGCTGGTTATGCGTACGCCGACCTGACGGTAGAATGCCCAGACGACCTGGACCCTGACCGTCTATTAGTTAGCCACCCTTGCAGCTGCACTACTTATTTCGTTTGCGGTACGGTGCCACCGACTGCGATGCCGTGCCCGAACGGTCTCCAGTTCAGCCAGGAGTTGCAGAGGTGTGACTACTCGTGGATAGTGAAATGCAAACCTAAGCCCGAGTGCCCGAAGAATTTCTACGAATCGCTTGGTGTACAGTAAAAATAACTTCGAAGACAGCGTCATGAATGAACCACATTTACTACTTGAACGACTCCATCAAAATATCACCCCTATTCTGTTATGTCCACGTTAAGATCACTTGCAATAAAAGCTATTCATTGTATTTTACGCTTATAATTAATATCCTCTAACCTTAACATGACCAATTTATTTCTCCCTAATCTAGTAATTGTCACCATCTTGTGTAGTAGTCCCATTTACAAGCCAGTAATTCCTATTTGATCACCGAACAAACACGACTGGGCCGGAGGAATATACTGTTGGCACTTGCGATCAGGGCTGCCAGAATGCAGGACTTCTCCTCTTCCCATTCTGTCCCCCATTACTATATTTTCTTCCTACTTATTACAAAATTGAGGTTGCGATCACACAATTCATTGATAGCAGACGACACGGACCCGTCGGGACTTCTACAGTGTACAGTAGGGGGGATATCACAGGAAGAGAAGTCTAACATTCTGACAGCCCTGGTTGGCACTTACGATCAGAGATGGTGGGAAAAAGGCCCTACCGTCCCCTTCCATTACCAAATTGGCTCGATTCCTTTCTGGCATTCGTCAGATCGAGCCAATTGCTGGTACGATCAAGTCCCCTGCTGTTTGGGTTCAAGGGTGTTGGACTTAATTACTCATCGATATGTATCGAGGAGCGTCTCCGGGAAGCGGTGACGGAACAGCGCGGGGGACGAGGGGGTGCACGCACGTCCGGCTCGGCTCGTAATGAACTTCTGAATATTTAGTGAAGTAATTGCCCCTTCTGGCGAGTCCGACGGAGTCTCGACAAAATTCAGAAGCAAAACCAATATCAGCGGGCCACCTGCGCTCGGGCTTCGTTACATCATACGTGTACCGGGTCGGCCACGGCCGAGCGGACCGTGCTGATAATTTCATTTCTTCGGGGACACTGGGAAATGACCAGCGACCGCGTCACTCGCTTTTCTCTCGCTACCCATTTTACTCTCAGCTTGGGAAAGATTCCCGGGCTTCACTTCCACTCTCGCAGTTTTTCCCCTTCGTAAAGCTTCGGCTTTCCTCAGCTTCGCACGTTCAATCCCGTCGACGGCCTTTCGAGTTAAGTCATCGAAATCGTCGAAACGATTTTACGGATGCGTTTACTATTTTTTTAATAGAATTCGTCGAAGCTTCTGAATCCTTTTGGCACAGGGTTGTGCGACGTTAAGCACGTGCTGCGGGCATTTAGCAAGCGACGCGGTGAATGATCTTTCGGAACGCACGTATGGGTTCGTAGCGTTGAAAGGGAATACACTTTACGATAACTCCATAGAGTTCATTGTGTTTTTAATGGAAGTTGCACGTGAAAATGTATTATTTCATTTTTGTGCGGTACCCGAATTCAATGCACATGGTCACACATTTAAGAAACTACTTTAACAAGCTGAATAATTGCTGGCCGCAAATTGCGCGCTGTTCGCGCGCCACGTTCGCTGCACACGTACGCCTCTGTCGAGGCCGCAGCGTCTTTCTGTCAAGCGGACAACACAATAAGCGAATATTAAAGACTATAAATTCATTCATCGTATCCACGGTGATTATAAATTATTTCACCCGTACGAATTGTAGCAGCGTTTCCGCGAAATTTATTAGACGCCGGACGAAGAATTTATCTTAACGACGTAGAATATTGATGCCGCTCATTACTAAAAATATATAATAGTCATTTAGGAGGGTGTCAATACGTTGAATTACGGCCTCGTTAAAAGCGGGCGAAATCGGGAAAACGTAATGGTTGCTTTTAGCAGCCGGGGTTTCACGTTCAATTGCCAAAAATCGTACATAATGTACGCGCCGCTTCAACGGTCCACGGTTATAATAAATTAAGGGGCTTTCAGTAGCCGCAGCTATTAGCGGCGCGGCGGGCACGGGGGTAAAACAAAATGATACGCGAATATAATTCAATACGTGTACATGCGAGAACGGGCGTGTACCGTTCGCGCGACGTGAAAACACGGAAAACGTAGGTATCGCGTANATCGTGCTCCCGTGTACCGTTCGCGCGACGTGAAAACACGGAAAACGTAGGTATCGCGTAACACGTGTAAACATATTTATGTCACTGTCGTATTGCAATTTGTTACTCGGCACAATGCGCTGCTCGCCGGCGAATTGCAGCTTGTATAACTAATAGCGTATATATACTCCCGATCCTTCCAATATTGACATTGACACTGATACGTATTGCCTTTAGCGCGCGAGGCGTCAGGTTCTTTTAACAAACATTTATGACTCCGCGATGCGTCTGTAATTAATTAACGGCACGTCGGCGTGACGGGATCGGCGGTGGTGACGGAACGGTTCGGCGAACGAGAGATCGAATGCGCGCGGAAGGAGGCGGACGATCTAACGACGTCAGGGATAGCTGACGCGAGGCCAAGTGTGTTAAAGGACGCTGAAGAGTGGCGGCGAGAGGACGAGGGGAGGGTGATTTTCGAGGGCCCGCAGCGGAGGACGCACCGTCGGTAATGTCGATGAATAGAGAGGTAATGAATCGTAGTGGACACCAACACGGAAGAGGCGAGGCAATCCTAGGCGTTTGGCTGGCCCTCTTCCCTGAAAAATATATATGTATACGTGCAGTGCACGCGGCTGGTCACCTCTCTCCCTCATCCCTCGCCGCCTCCTTTTCGTTCCTCCTCGACCCATCTTCTACCTACACGCCTCTACCGATAGCCGCACTAGGTGAAATTGATATACTACATATGTAGTATACCTATTCATATTAAACCCTCTGAAATCCACCCTCTTATTCAGGCCTATGTCGGCATTCACGTTGGTACCAGAATACCTATAAGCTCCCACCACGTATTCTTCTTATTTCGCATTATTTATGCGGCTTCCTCGCCATATCCTTTCGTTAGAATATATCGCGCCCCATTTCGCCGGAATGGACGCACACAAATGGAAAATATATCGCCCGAAGCCGTATAGTAGTAAATACGATTAGCCCCTTCGCGATTAACGCCGTTCATATCCGGCGCTCGCTAAATGCTTCGCGCTGGCTAGCGCCGGTTGAACCTGGACGGGACAGGAGGACTTTACAATTCAATCTCTTCGATATCTATCGAACTTGCTCGTTCTTTCATGAATAAGTCGAGCTGTTTCCGCGAGGAGCCGATGGAAAACGTTCCCCGGCTCGGCATTATCAGGAGGATCGATGGAGACCGTGCGAGACGGGGGCGCGAGGACGAAGGCGCGATCGGTTCTGGAGGACGATGAGGAACAGATGAAAAGGGGGCTTGCAAGAGAAATTCCGAATTCTCGAGGGGCTGGCCGTGTATCGTGTGCAAAACAGGAGGAAGGTGTAGGTACCTGGCAACGCCACGGGGAGGCTGCCATCCGGGCAGAGGTAGGCGACGGCGCTGAGCGGGAGACGAGAGAAAGAGAGATTTCATCAGACCAGCGACACTTAAATTCCCTATTTCGTTCCTTCCGTGCACCTACGGAGTTTCTTCCGTTGTCGGGGCGCGCGCAGTATCAAACCGGTGCCTCGTCGTTTTCGTCCGTCAGCTAATGTCGTATTCTCGATGTAAAAAGAGGAGCGGGCGGCCAGAAAGGAGGACGGGTGGCCGAACGGATCGAGGCTTCTTATCGGTACGAGTCAGCTACCGTTTACCAGCTTCGTATACATTCCTTCCCCCCGAAACCGCCGCCCCCTGTCTCTCTCCGCCGTCCTCGATCGCCGTTCTCCCCGTGTCACTTTACACTTTCGCCGGTTCCCCCGCGTTCCTTCCGCCCCCGCCGTTCGCCGTTACTCGACGAAATACATCCGGCCTTGAAGCGCGCCGCGGGAAATGTTAATGGATTCTATTCTGTGTCAGATTGGACACCGATTGGATAGCCTCCTCCCGCTTCCTCGCTTTTCAATCAAAAAATATGCCGCTTATTATAATACAATGTGTGTGCACGCGCGGCGTCAGAGCGCGTGATAGGGGCGCGGAGTTATTACATTTAAATTTGCATTCAACGACATGAAAAATGTCTTGCGAAAGGCTCTAGACTCGTTTTAATCCCATCGCGCCTGGGTTGTTACGTACAAATCCCCGCAAGAGTTCTTTTTCGTTTTTTACCCTGCCTCGTTCCTTTTCATTTGCCCCCCCGGCCCGTTTCCCCCGCTCCTTGCCTTGTCCGCGGCTTGGGAAGAAAAAAAAATTCGAAATGCACGATCGGCTAATTTATGCTGTCTGTCTTGCTAGGTGGTACGTTCTGTCAAGCCGCTAGTCGCAGCGGGTGGCGGGACCAAATTAATAGCCAGTCATTTTTCTAACGGGGAAAGTGTACGCGGCGGCGGCGCTGGGCGCCGTGGGAGGAGGCGGTGAGGAAGGAATACCGATTATAAAACGCTCGAATGGCGTGCAAAAAAACGCGAGGCGAAACGAACATCCGCTTTGCACGAGACACGCTCGGACTTACCCCTCGCGTAGGGGCTGCAGTTTCCTTGCGTGTCTCCTTAGACTGATCATTCCTCTTACTCTCCCCTTATCCTTTTCTAATCAATACCCAAGCCTAAACCCTCTCAGCACTATGAACCCGTAGACGCATTCCGAAAAATCGTCGACCGTGGCCCATGAACCCATTTATGTTCTCAATTAGGTTTATGAACGCATATGTACGTGCGATACCGATAGTTGCAAATCTAGAAATATAAAAACAAAAAACGTAGTACGAATGCATTTTTAAACTGCGCGTTTGTCAAATGCTTTATCAGAGTTGCAATCGCACGAAGGGTCGCGTTAAAAGGGTTAAGAGATTTGTAGATTTACTCTTATGTACGTCAGCAAGTAACAGATTAATTTTGATCGTTGAGAAACCGAGTTTATGCTCCCCATCTTCGAGGTGAATCCCTTTTAAGTGAATTACCAATTAGAATAAATTTTTGCACCCCTTTCCCTTGAACGAGTTCTACAAATGGGTGAAAATCAATTTAATTAGTGAAACTCTCTTTAATACCTTACACGATGCGTTGAACTGTTCATAAAGAACGAACAGTTCCATCAACTAATTCTATTGCTGTAATCAGTAAACCATGAAATTAAAGAGATATTCTTTCGAATCCTGACAACCCCTTTTAGTATTACTTTATGAGAGGAGGTAGAATTTTGGTGTTAAATATTCAATACGATCAGAAGGAAGTTTGGGAAAGAAAAGCAGGCCGTGAATTTTCCCGGAGAAAATCTGTCGCCGGGTGCGCCGAGAGAGAGAGAGGGCGCCGGGCGGCGGCGGGGAGGGGGTGGGAAAATAATAGCGCGGTTGCCCTCCCTCGCCCCCTTTTTAAACGATCGAATACGTCCGTGCCACGCGACGAGATTTATGCGTCGATTATTTATCGCCCACCTTTTCGTCGTTGAAAATAGAAAATATGCTTAAAAGGGAGAGAGCGACGCAGCAGCACGGCGGCGCGGCACGGCAGCCCCGGGTGGGACACACCTAGCCCCGGGCTCGACGGTGACAACAGGCCTCGGTCGCGATACGTATACTTAAAATCTCATTTATATTGTCCTTCCTATCTCCGGTACATAAATTGAACCATTGAAAATTCGCTCCGTCTGTTATAGAGGCATATCTCCCGCTCCCTCTCCGGGCCAGGCCGCGAATACAGAAATAATCAAATTACAATAATTCATCTGTGCCTCATCGCGAAACTCTAATTTCCTTCATTTTTTATTCTCTCGCATACGTTCTTTCCTTCAGAGGAATGAGGCATTTAACGGAAGTATTTCTCGTAACACTCGTCGGTTTATCGAAATGGCATTTTCTACTGGACGGCACGAGTCGACACGATAGTTCCATTTTTTATTCTCTCGCAAACATTCCTTCCCAGTTTTGAAAAAAACAATTCGCTTAACGAGAGCGTCGTAGCTTCTTGTTTTATGATTGGAATTTTGGTAATGAAACAGAATAAGTACGATGTAGTCACGCAATTAATTTCTCTACTGTCTTAATTCAAATTTGACCACATAATACCGGTCACTTTGAGACAAACACGTTTGCCTTTATCAAGAACCATCCTCGCGTTTATGATCATAACTGTTATTATCAGCGCTCTGTGCCTACACTGTTCGTAGCGTCTAATACGAACAGAAGAGTATTCTAACGTATCGCATTGCCTCAACAGAAACTATTTCTCGTAACACTCATCGGTTTATCGAAATGGCATTTTCTGCTGAACGGTACGAATCGCCGCGACGTCGGTTTCAAGCCAAAACGCTGCGGATCCGCGAGTAAACGGTTCGCAATCCCAAGGAATTGATCGCGGCTCGATAAATGCCATTTTCGTTTCGATAAGTAATGCAACGATGTTATAAAGGACAGTCATAACTTATTCCGACAAGTCCACTTCCTCGACGCGTTGGGAAAAGGGAAACACGGGACGCGGAAATAAATAAAGGAAGCCGATCTAACGTGCTTACCGGGTAAGGTAACCGGCTCGAGATGGTTTAAAGCAGCCGGGGCCGGGGCCGGGTTCAGGTGGTGTTGCAACCAATATCGTAAATCCAGATCAATTCCCAGGGAGAGGGTGAAAGAAAGAGGACCGGCTCTTTCCCTCGGTTCTTTTCGCTTTATAACCGCTGTACCGCCTTCCTTTGCATTCGATGTCTTCATAAAGTCGACGATAGGATTATGACCCAGAGGATTCTACCGGAGATCTACAAACCGTCTCGTAAAGGTGCATTCGGTTCCGATACCAATTCGACAATAATTCTTCGAACTCAACGGGTCGTTCTTCATCTCACGAAGTTTTTATACCGAATATTCGCGGAAGTTTGATATTATTCTACATGTCATTTTAGATTTGTCTAGCGTCATTTAATCCTTTGCACTCATATGTCTTTGCATCCTATGCCTCATGGAAATGACAAAATCATAGGATAATGAATAATAGAAGTCAATAAATGAAACACTAAATAAATAAAACAAGGCAATGAATATAGTCTAATCAAGAAATGCTAAAACTATATAATATATATTAGAATATTAGAAATTATGCGTTAAAAATTCCTTACCATCAAACTATGTACTTTATAAACCTTATTCCTCTGTAATTATCATTTTTTTCTAAAACTCCATTGCTTCAAATATTGGACATCGTTTTTTATTACATGTCTTAAACTTTTGGCAGAGATCTCACAAATCATACAACCTCAAACCAATATGAGCAGATCGCATGATACATAGACTTATGCTCATCTAAGGATGTAATACCCAATGATCCAATTATGTCACACTCCTATTACTAACAGATTCAGATCGAACGAAATATCACTGGTATTTTACGATATATTCGAATTTTCTCCTAGTTTCCATATTTCCTTTCTCTTGTACGATTTTCTTCTCTCTTCTTTCTTCGTCATTCATGGTTTGGGCGTCTTCCATTATTTCGTTCTCCGCGACAGACAATGCTGATCATAAGGTTTCCTCCTGGTCGACGCGAGGAAACGCTTGGCTATGGGAAAGTTCGCACGTTTTCGGTTATAAAACCGGGTGCGCACGGTAACGCGAAGATTTCCGCCCGGTTAATTCGCCCCGGAGACGCGTTAATTGTTCGTCCTCCTGGTTTCCAACGTCTTCCCTCGCACACCCGATAAAACCGTATCGCCGGCAATGAAACCGTGTCCCGGACTTTCGTTTTATATCATTCGACAAGCTTTCGCGACATTCAAATTGTTCGTTCGAATTTTAGTGCACGTTTTATCAGCCGAGAGAGGAGGAATTTTACGGAGTAGTTGGATCACGAAATGAAGAATGTAGGCGGGAATGTAAAGTTCAAGCCGTAATCAGAAATAGAGAAGAGATTAAATAATATGTTTGACGTTTGAAACGAAAGGATAAATAGAAGGAAAGTTGTACGATTTGGTACAGTGGCCCTCATTTATGCTTTTAAATCAGATCAAACGAAACATTAGTAGTATTTAGACAATGCAGACATTTTTATAATAACTCCTCTGTTACTATTAGAACGCAAAATAAGCACAGACAGACATATATCAAAATATTTTTTAATATTGGATCAATCTAATTTTTTTGTAAATACTAGAAAACTTATTTAGTAGCAGACTTATCATAGACGTACTTACCTAACACACTTTCTCAGATAACATGTAGAAAAACACGAACAAATATTGTTATCAGTCAGAAACACGAGGGAAAAAGGAGAAAACATGACTATGTATATCTGTGTTTGTGTATACCTGTATCCAAATAGTAATGAGAATCATTGTAAAACATCTGTATTACAAAAAGAATATACCTCTCTAAGTGCTACTAATCTTTCGATTGTTTGACGTGGAACTCTTTCGTAACAGCAATTTGACGTAATTGGATCACTACATAGTAGATCCTTCGTCCAGATTCTTGCCAAACGAAGTTCGCTCGTTACGTGGCAGCCGGATGCTCGGCCGTCTTTACGGACATCCAAGAATCCAGGCGAGTCGTGCATCAATTCCGTGTCGTTTGCAAGGTAGGTCCCCCACGTAGGTCGTTCCAGGAATTATGATCGCTTAATTCGTGACCGCGTGCGTTACCAGCCCGTTGCCTCGTTCTTTCCGAGACATTTCTCCGCGGCCGGCTTCCTGTCGCTCTATTACGCAACAAGATGCATCCTCTCCGCGTGTAGGAGGACTGGAATTCGTGCCGGCAGATAGGATCATCGCGCACGGAAGACACGCGAGCACGGGGGAACTGTCGTAATCCAAAGACAAGAGGTTTCCTCTTTCGCGTTCATGTAGACTCGCGATATGACACGATATCGTTAAAGAACTGTTCCATGGTAATGGAGAAAGGTGAAGGAGAGGGGAGCACGGAGTCGGTTCTTAAGTCCACACAATGGATCTAATTATGTACAGGTAGATAGCTCACCTCTTTAGGGTGCTAATTGCATCACTTAGACGTGACAGCATTTATACTCCAGTGAATAAATAAAGAAATAAAGAAATAAATACATGTCAAAAAATAATTGAACTTCATTTCTCCAGTCTTCTTGGAAATTGGGCAATTTCAATGGGCTATTCAATTCAATTAGGAATATCTCTTGAACTACTTAGATTCAGACATAATGAAGGAAACAATAAAAGAAAGAAATTCATATTTTTATACATGAAAGCAACGAAAAGAAAAAATTCTCTTCTTTGTACATCGTAAACTACATTTTATTCCAAATATTCTGTATCCCTGAGTTCTTCTAAATTATTTAAAACTCCTGTAAAAATAAAATAAAAACCCGCAGTCTATTAATTACAGACTGGATTTTGATGAGCCTTTAATTATGATTTTCGATTACGCAAATTATATTTGTTTATGACGACGTAATAATTGCATAATAAATTATGCGCTCAAGTATGTATTATAAATGAATGGAATAAATTATCAATGGGATGTAAACGATCCGGATATTTCAGTTTAAACACAGGGGAATCATTCCCAGAGGATCATGCGTGAGCTTGTAATGCATACCTTTTAAGGCAGCCTAAGAGTTCGCACGTCGGGTTCCCTTTTATCTTTCGTCCCAATTCGCCCACGATTCGTTTCTATTACCTTTACGGTTGGCGGCATTGAATTCCTTTTAATAGCCTGACGATCGTTCGCGGAGTGCTCCGCGTTTCGGCTACATTCCATCTCTTCTGCAATCGTACAAAAAATAAACGACTAAAGAAATTTTTGAAACGTAATTAAATCGCTGAAAAGCACGGTTGAACAATAATAAATTTGTCGTCCATGTAGAGTGACAATAAATTGTTAAACGCAGCTTTTTTATTTCTCGCTGTATATTTATTCGCGACTTTAGTACGAAGTTTCAAAAGCAATTGTCGGGCTCGTATGAAAATTGAATGAAACATTGTATCGGTGAAGGAGAGCGTAGCTCGTTCCACGGTAAGTGGAGAAAGGTAATGGAAGACGTTTACCCAGTAGGAGGATTTCAACGAACTCGGCAAAGAATACGTGACCTTTCAGACAACATTTTTCAAACGGGATGGCGAACGACGTGGATACATAATTTTCTAATTTTTCGCTAGTTAAACAGGGAAATGTGGAACGTAGTAAGAAAATGTTCGAGTCAACTGCATTCGGGGTTTACGAGAAGTGCTTGCGAAGCGTTTACGAAGAATTCTATGGCACCTACTAACAGTCAGACACATTTCAAAATATAATTACTTTTTTAATGTTGGGTGAAAGAAGTTCATTTTCTGTGGGATGTTAAGAGGGAATGAAGTAAGGAATAGGGAGTAGTAAGTAGAGTAGAATGAGTAATGAGCAAAAAGCCCTTAACCAAAATCTTAAATCAATCCTCAATTAATTACTATAACAGTTGACGTATTAATTATATCTCCTACACGTTTATTGATGCATTTGCATGTATAAAAAACGAGACTTGCCAATGACAGGAGTTTTAATCATCATTGGCTAACATAAATTATTAAGTTAAAGAACTAAATAAAACTCTGATATAAAGATTTCGTTAGGCACGTTGTACTTATCTCAAGGTTACCGCCAAGGTAAGACCTCACGTAATTGCGTTATCTATGGCTTCTCGAAATCTCGAAGCTACTTATCGCTTGATTATAATCTCCGAAAATAAATGTAATTTACGTAATACCTATTTCCTCTTCGGTTTTATTTTATCGATATGAATGAAGAAAAATAACGAAATCTCATCTTATCTGGCTAAAAACTTCCTGACGAATCTCGAATACAATTTTTTTAATTAAATGAGACTCTCTATTCATTATTCATTCTCTATTCATGTTTTCTTAGACGATCTCAGATTCCTTGCCAACGTTTAAGCAGAAATTAAGATTATTATGCAGTTTAATTAACTTTATGAAATGCTTTACGAAATGAAATGAGTATATAGATAAAACAGTATGAAAAGGCGTAA
>SMSR01013822.1:1702-12574 GCA_019453355.1 Ceratina japonica
CGGCCTCGAGAAGCCAACTGCGTTTTGTGCCCTGACCCTAAATTGGTAGCGCCATCCTGGCTCAAGGCCACTCAAAGTCAGTTCTGGAAAGGTACACAATCCCGGAGTACTTCGCACCCAATGCTGCGAGCCGAGTCTGCGGTGCTCGACCAGGTACCCGACAATGGCCGAGCCACCGTTACTCGGTGATCGCTCCCAACGGATGGCCACCACATCCGGTTGCGATTCATCCGCTCCTGGTATCAAAATCGGCTTCCCTGGCGGAGCCGGAAGTCCTGTAATGAAAATTTAATAATCCTAATAACTAATTCATGAACAAATGTTCTATATTTCTTCAACGGAATCAACTTTCCAGATTCATTATAAACATTTGTATCAACCTAAAATTTTATATTTCATAAATTAGTAATCTCTACTCAACATACACTCATGTAACACTACCATGTAACAAATTGTACAAATTTGATGACGCTCACTAATGACTGTCTATCTATCAATGGCTATTGTTGATGAGACTAATCAAAATAAAACTTTGATAAAAAAAATTCATGAACAATTTTCAAGCTGAACGATACTTTCAAATAATTAATTAATTACAATTTTTAAATATTCTGTGTTGGAAGTAGATGTTTTGTAATGAAAATTTATTAAGATGTTGAGCACCATGCCAGTCATTAATAACTAATAGTATACTTCTCGTTCAGTTTACGTCGGTCTCTGTTGACGACATACAACTTCAACAAGTATATTTTTATATTAATAAATTCGAAACAATTTGAAGATTATAAAGAATATACCTAATATTGCTTGTCATAACAAAAATTTTAATAAACAATAATAAAACACCTGATGAATAATAAAATAATTAACGTCTAAACAGAAGGACAAAACAGGTTTGACGCTTAATGTTAAGGCGCTAACGTATTGGGGCTTATGTTAATAGTTTTAATTCATTATACAGCAGGCGTACCATTTGTGACTATTGCACCGTTTAAGCACCTTATTTATTTCGATATATTATTTCGATATATTAAGTATCCTGGTGTCAGTATCATTAAAATTAATATAATATAGGAAAAAACGTGGTAAATTGGGAAACAGATATAAACTATTTTACGGTACTCATCCTCGCCAGTTCATTATATTCTTAAAAATAATATTAATAGCGGATAACTGGTAAGGAAACCACGAATGCTTGTAATTTATATGACAATGAGTATTTTAAAATGGGTATTATAAAATAATGAGCATGAACCAAGTTCTTTACATATTTATTTCATGCTACTACAATTCATAAAATTATTTTTTTTCTAGCAGTTATATATGAAAAGAAAATAAAGTATTTTAAATTGTTAATTAATTATGTGAACATACATACGTTATGTGAACAAATGTACGTTGTTGTTTCATTTGGCAACGTGACACTCGCCCCACAACGTGAAATCTGTATAGTGTTTATTGTAAATGTAAAGCAAGGGTTTAAATAGCAAGAATCACTTGAACCAAGTATCCTAATTAATACGAAGTTGTTATACTTCGATAGTAGATTCTAATAATTATCAAGACATGAGTTTTCATTCTTTTAAACACAAATAACTTTTTATTCAATATTGCATATAACGTTGCTGACACCTGGCAACGCGCGAGTTAACAACCGCGATTCCAATAACCGGAATACCAATACTTGGATGAAATCATCTTATCAATATTATCAGAAAGAAAAAAGCAGTAAATGCTACTTAGATTTATATTATAAATTCATTTCGCTTTTCTTCGTGTTTTAACCTTCACGTTTTGACCTTATGACCTTTTGATGGCAAGTGACATTTATGTCAGAATGTAATGATTTATGCATATGTATATGAAGAATGAGACAATCAGTCATGAAATGTGAACACTATTTTTTACAAGCGCAGACGTGGTTTGAATTCATCAATTACATGTCATGGCAAATTATTTTGTTTCTAAATGTTTTCAAACTTGTCACTTTCCAAAATTTAATATATATGTGTCTTTATAAATGTATACAAATCCACAGGCTAGTAATTAGATTACAACACAATTAACTCAATAATTTATTAAGTTAATACATTGAATGAAATTTAATTAATATATTCTATTACTGATATGAATTATGAAGGTTTTTAACACTATTTCTACCAAGCAGTGTCAAAAGATACGTTTTCAAATTTCCACCTCAAATTATTATCATTAGTTCAATTATTTCTCCTCGATTTAATTAATTAATTTAACAAGCAGTATAGGAAAAGTCAAAAATTTAATTGAGGAAAAAGTATTGGACATTAGTCCAACGGATTATTAAATAATTTTCATAAAAAATCGTTTCATTATAGTTTCTTCTAAATTGCTTTCGCTTTATATCGTTTTTCTTTTGATGCACCAAGAACTAGACAATGGCAACTCGATCTTTGCTTGAAAACTCTCTTCTTTCATCTTCCGTTCACAATGAATGACATTCAATTGAAATAAAACAATTGATTAGGAGCAACGGATGGCATTACAAAAGTAATTACAATTCGTAATAATTAGGTTGATCTGAATATTGAAAAACATGTCAAAACGAATGACAGATGTCATAAAAAATTGATTTCGATTGAAAACTTCGCAATTTTGCACTACAACATAATTTACAGCTGCGTTCACCAATAATTCCCATTTGAGTATTCACTTGCTATTATTATAATATTATGGAACAGTATAATATATACTATAATAATTACAGGGACAGTATAAAATATATATTAATATATAATAGTAGAAGAAATTGGTTAAGCATCGATGCAATGGATTGTATGGTATTTCAGTATTGGTAAATAGGATGAGGAATTAGCCAGATTCATCGCGTAGCGTTCGCGAACTTGAATTCCTCGTGACGTAAAGAGGTGAACGCGTTCGTGACGTCACTGTCCGATATTCTCGCGCGCCCCCGTCCTGGCCCAGCATCTTTTTGCTACTCGTTTTTACCCCATATACATTGCCTACTCCCACTGGAATGTATCATGCGGCTCGTATTTACAGAGGCACACCTTGCTTTTCACGCTGTTTGGTCAACGCCGGTCACCGACCTTGGCGCGCGCGCGTGCCGCCGATCAACTGAAATACTTTTGCATTATTCATTAAATGCTAAACGGGCAAGCAAATTGCTAGTTACACAAACTTTTCTCTTTTGTTTTTTGATTCCCTTAATCAGTATTGAATAATAAATAGATGAATCATAAATCGGTGGAGAGAAAAGTGTTTAAAGTTCTAATAATGAGAACATCGACATTTAATTAATTTTTATTAATTGGAAATTGATATATCTATGTTTGAAAAAATTGTGAACTTTCCCATGTGAAGGTTGAGCAAATTGCAAAGAGAATTGCACAAGTTCAAGGTTTATTCGGTGCTCAATCCACAGAGATATCAGTGTCTTCAGTTAGGTATCAATGTGCCGGGAGAAAGAATTTGAGGTTTCATGCTGGCCATGGGAACACGTTCGTCCGTCCTTCGTGGTTATCTTACATGCCTTAAGCCTTAAAGTATCCTATATCGGTCAACGAAGATACACAAAAAAATTATACTCATTCTTGTGTTAAAAATAATTCAAATTCTTCTACACATTTTTTACTAATCCTCCTTCGATTCACTTTATTTTAAATATCACAAATATCCCAATTTTTGTTCACTTCACAATTCTTATTATTCTGTCCTAAATATCTTAAAATATCCGTTCTATTCTATCCTAAATATCCTAAAATATCCATTCTATTCTATCCTAAGTATTGTATCTTAAATATTCTATCCTAAACATCCTGAAATATCTGTTGTCGATAAAATTATAGGGATAAAAAGCCATAAGTAAAAATTGTGACGTGAACAGAAATTATAGTCATTTATTTAGATCATTGTGTGAACTTGAAATCAAAATATTTTACGAAGTTACGTGAGTTTAACGGGATAAGAGGTCAATCGCACCAATAAATCGCGCTTCGTCACGACTATTGGGAGAAATGTCTCGTCACTTTGACGCCTGCGATTTCAACCATTCTTTTTGCAATCCTGCATACTCTATCGAGATGTACTTTCTAGAGAGCCCAATTTCTCGTCATTCGAGTTCAAAACCAGTCTTGATTAAATTAAGAAATAACGTAACTGTTTCTTACGCAATTTTAATGGTGTTGTAAACTAGGATTCATTAGACATAACTAATCTGATCAATTAAGATTAGTTAGACGTGTATCAATAAATAAAATGGCATTGACAACTAGAAAGAATCTTTTTCTTTATTCTATAAATAACAATTACTATTTTTGGAATATAAATAACAATTCTATAAATAACAATAGCTATTTATAGAATAAGGAAAAATAAGAATTATTATTTATAGAATAAGGATTTATATAGAGATTTTATTTATTTTATATTTATTACTTTTACTATTTGCTAGTTGTTTAAAGAATGAGAACTGCAAAATAAGAATTGTTATTCACAGAATAAGGAAAAAAGACTTTTTCATTGAGATAACAATTATTACTTCTAGAACAAGAAAAAAGATTCTTTCCTGCTTGTCAGTGCCAGTTTATTTATTGATACATGTCTAATGAATTTCAATTGGTCATAGTGTTTGTGTCAGTACATCCAAAAGCAAAATATTATAACAAGACGTGTGACTATAGAATATACTTTAGTACTATATTCTATTCAGTTGTTGTCGTTGTCATTGGATTATAGAATTTAATTTAGTTATAATTTAATAGAAATAACTGAAGACTGTAGGGTGTGATGGAATGAGTGATTACGTTCATAGAAGCGTAAACCATGTTCCATTCTTAGGCCGATAAGGCTAGATTAGAATAGATTAAAACAACAAATTTATATATAGGTAATTAATGCATTTCTAATTAGTAGAATTAACGTGAAAATGCAGCTAAGTATGAGCACGAAAATAATATTTATCCAGAAAGTAAAGTAGACGAAACCAAGAGCAATTCCAGCGTCGAACTCGCCAACCAACAATTGCAGTTGTTGTCATTGAAACCTATAGTTTAATTTAGTTATAATTTAATAGAAATAAGTGAAGTTTATAGGGCGTGGAGAAATGAGTGATTAAGTTCATATAACCAGTTAAGTTCATGTAAACCATGTTCTATTCTTAGGCCGATAAGGCTAGCTTAGATTAGGTTAAAACTAAGACATTATATATAGTGAATTCATAATTAGTAGAATTAACGTGAAAATACAGCTAAGTATGAGCATAAAAATACTATTTATTCAAAAAACAAGGTAGACGAAACCAAGAGCAATTCCAGCATCGAACTCGCCAACCAAGTGTCCCATCTAGTGCACGGTTTGGCCACTTGAAAGGCCTCGGTCGGCCATAAAAACCAGCGAAGTATTAGACGTTTTTTCTTGTCCAGGTAAGATTTTCGCGGCACGTACTCACGGCGGAATACAAAAGAGGCCGCGGCGTCGGAGGAAGAGGCCGCGAATGTGGGAAAAGGAGACGAAGGACCACGAGGAAGGGAAAGGAGAAGGGGTAGACGGTTAATCGGTGCCAGAGTACCGTTGTACCTGAATGGAGCAGCGAGATGGCTTTCGGTTTCCCTGCAGCCTCCGTCGCGGCTGCAGCTCCGTCCTCTCGAGACCATATCTCTCTTCTCGGTACCCGCTTCTCGGAGTGCACGTGACCAACACTGGATGCACGTGAAAGCGAGCGACAGTTTTTCTGCTAGAGAATCGTACACCGTGGCGTTCGGCGGTCCCCGCATTTCCGCCTGCGATTCCGCCGCGGGCCGAACCGCTTACGAGACCACGTGCACCTGCACCTGCGACCCGGATGCAACAGCTGCTAAACTCCTTTCCGCGTTTGAAATTCTCCGTAACACCGTGATAGTCGCCGCAAGTTCGAGTTACTCGAAAATCGAAGAATCGTCTCAAGGTGCCGCTATTTTTGTGAATATTCCTAATACAGTGTCTGTGCTCGGAACCAGTTTTCGAGATTTTCGGAATATTTAAATCTGAAGTGTTCCTTTTTTAAAATGTTCTCTGAAGAGTAAGTGTATTGGTGAATGAGTGCTCGCTGTTGAAGCATAGACGTTTAGTTGAGATTAGGATCGTGATTTCCCAAGGTACATGACCGGTTTCGAAACTACTCTAAGATAAGCGGTCATTGTCCCGGTCTGATAAGCGCCAGTAGAATAAGAATTACGCAAGAGCCTGTAATTGAAAATTGAAATTCATTAATCAAAACATAATTCAAGATTCATAATTGCAGAAAAATGCAGATTAGTTTGGGAATGGTAAATGAATATACGCGAAATGTGAAACATTGTTTGATAATTGAAAATAGAACTGAAACGTGCAGCAGCGAATGCATCAGAGAAATTCATTAACCAAATCATAATACACGATTCATAATCGTAGAAGAATGAAGATTGGTTTGGAAATATAAACGAAATGGGAAGCATTATTTGACAATTGAAAATAGAATTTAGAGGTGCAGCGGCGAGTGGATCAGGGCTCAACTTTCACTGTACTCAGTGTTCCTTTTGAGATGCAGATTGCTCGAGACGCTCCACTCGAAACGCACTAATAACTCCACGCGGCAGGAGAACTTCTGCATCGAGACAAAACCGCATTCTGATTTCCGTCTGAACGTTCACGGTATGCGGCGTGGCTGTTTTTACCCAGTCAACGAACCTGATCGCACGTAACACAGTTCCGTGGATCATTTCGCGTGACAACGATCGTTTAGCTGGCCGATCCGCTTGGCGTTACGCCGCGCGGCGCCGGTCGCGCGCGACAGTCCGCTCCACTTTCCATAAATTATTGCTATTCTTGACGGAAACTCTCTCCATATATGCGCGATATTCGAACGGTACTGCGATGAAGTAGAGTCCAATCATGCCCGTGAAGAACCTGGAGGCGGTAGATATTTTGGAAGCCCTCGAATCGAAGCTCGCGTACGTGCCAGGGGGACGCGACCGCGAGGGAAGACCCTTGATCGTCGTCGATGTTCCCTCGGAACTTCAACCGACCACAAAACCTAGATTGGAAGTCCTCATCGCCTATTTTTTGTCCATTTTTAGGTAAATTGGTTCTGTCATTCTGATTCTGATACTCCTGCGATTTTAATATACGAAAGTAAAATAATTAGAATCATATTTTGTATATTTTATATATTTTATATTTTATAATATACATAACATTTTCTATAGTCTTTTAACATTTTATAATTTCTTATATTTTATTACTATTATATAATATTATAATTATAGTTTATATATTTTGTAAATTTTTATATGTATGTTCAGAAATAGTCTTTAGACAAGTTTAATCTTTCTGGCAGTAATTATAATTATTTTCTAATCTAAAATACAACTGTTATTATACGTAATTGCAAATATTATTTTGTAATTAGTGAGGAGACGAAGAAGAATGGATTGGTGTTAATAGTGGACGCACGCAGGGGTGCGTGGCGCGTTGCAAGGTCGTGCGTCAGGTTGTCTACGGTACTTCTGGGCTCGTACGGTGCTTCAGTAGTCGTTGTACGACCAGACGGTTTCTGGGACAAGAGGGTAGATAGTTGCACAAGATCCCATAAAGAAGGAGAGGTATGTTATGTATTTGAAAACTGCAATCAAATTCTAAGGATTCTGGTACCAAGTGGAATACGGAGCTTCCATTATTTTTTATTGCTTTTAGTACCAAATGGAATATGGAGCTCCTTTTATTTTATATCCCTTCTGGTACCAAATGGAATATGAAGCATTTTTCTTTATATATCTGTAAAAAATTAATTACGTAAACTGGAACAGGTGTAAAAGTAAAATTTGCTAATTTTTTCTTCGAAGCGATTTAATTTAGTTTCCTGCATGTACGTGCAACTAAACAAACTGGTTTCTCTTAATTCATTCCATGCTTAATCGCTGCGTAATGAGGAGTCTAGTCGTTTACAGCGTAAGTTCCGCTTAGTTATTGCGCTAAATGAGTATACGCAAGCTTGTCAAAATCATTTCGCTGCGAAAGGCCGAGAACAACGAGTTAATCGCTAGTAGAAGCGTACGGAGACGCGTGACGCGAATTAATCCGCTGCTCTCTTGCCTTGTTTCAGCCCCAGTACCTCACTCTGTCTAGGCTTCAGCTTCACGTCGACTACGCTCAACTTCCATACGAGTTGGGAGGCAACAAACTCTACGATCACGCGGAATGGATACAGAAACGTGTGGTAAATAGTCTATGATTTATCAATTTTTGTGTGTGGTATATTCAGTTTATTTATTTCTCTTTAATAGAAAATACACATTTGAGTGCAATTTAAGTAGTGCATTAATATATTAAAATTGTTAGTTTAACCGCTTAACATAAAAGCCTGAGTTATCTCAGGCTTTTAATTTTTGCAATATTGTATGTAATAATTAGTATTAAATTAAATATACATATATTATAGAGTAATTTGTCCCTTAAATTAATAAACTAGTGAAATTACTGTTTGCAGTAATTTGTATTCATAATAAAGTTTGAAATTCAGCAATAAAAAAAATTGGAAAAATGTGGACAATCTTGTACAAGATAGTTGTTAAGTTACTGGTTAATTTCATTTTAATATACTTTTTAATACAATTTCAATTTAATATACTTTTTAATATAGTTAAGTTAGGAGTTGCTGTGAGACACGTTTTCTATTTCAAAGACGCCTGTATGAAAGAACCGGTTACTCGATTTCCTGAAAAGATGGCCAAGTCCTATAAATGAACTTTCACTATTTATAATTTTCCTTTTCTCAGAAAGTGGAAGACTACTTCAGGGATGCCACCGATCTCGTTACAAGGATGATCGACTTGCACCAAAGATTGACTAGTCTGGACGGTTTCCGTATGTCGGAATCCGACGACGACTTGGAATCCTATTGGGTGATGAGCACCGAGTTAACTTCTCTAGCCAGACACGTTCTTCAATCAGGTGATTATGAAATTAAATGCAATCTATACAATCAACGTCTGAAGTTATATTACCTTCACCGGAAGCTTTTAGCCAGTAATAAGATATCAGATAATGTACAGTATTCTTCATTTAAATAACCTCGGATAAAAACTGATATACAGTAAGCTTATGTCAAAAAGGAGTTTTGATGAAAATTCTTGCTAATTAATTAGATCTGTTTGTGTAAAAAACCACTTAAGCGTGAAAAACTATTATAAATGCACGTTTTGGGGGTCGCTGGGTATAAATCCGTGATCCGTTTGACCCCATCAGGTCAGACGGATTCTATAAATTAATAATTTTTTTAATAATAAATTTTACGGAAGAAGATTTCTCTGAAAAAGAAATAATAAAAGGAGACAAAGTAGAGATAATTGGAAAAATGAGTACTGGATATTTTTAATTTTCCATTATTGCACTGTATCTTGCGTCAAATCTATTTGCTATTCCCTTATATTTTTAAACTTTTGCAATTTTGTTTGTTATAACAATCGTTATGGTAAATATAAATGTCACTGATACTGATACAAGCATAACACTACAGTTGTTATTATAGTAACTAAAAAGTCGTTAATATTCCATTAATGCTCAAAATCTTTCATTGCGAATTGTTTAAAAAATTAATTCCATGCGACATATAAAAACTTGTCATTTATTGTTTGAAAACTCGTTACCACTGAGCGAAAGCTTTCGATGAAAGTAGACAGAAAAGTATCAGACGTTGATTGTACGGATTGTTAGACTGCATAGATAGATAAGCGCGCGCGTGTCATCGTTATCGATCGCACGAATGGGAATTTCCTGGTCTGGTGTATAATCGAGTGGTACACGCGGATCGACACTCGGATGCGGAGAGATTCGAAAAAAATTGAAAAACCGGCTTAACCGGACGTCGAGCAGGAACGTCTCTTTGGTTCCGTGGCGAGAGTCGCGTGCTCGGGGGAACAAGGGTGCAAAAACGTTGACAATGTTCTTTTTATCTTCTGTCATGAAGCGCTGCTACGTTGTAGGTATTTTTTACGAATCGACTTGAAGGATAAATCCTGTTGAACCGTCAGAACGCGAAATGACGAACAGTAGACTATTATTACGCCATCATAATATTGCATAGTACTATGTTAATGTAATACTTATATATGTTAATTAGATTTCTAGTATAATTTTTGTTCATATTAAAGTGCGTAATAAAATATTTAAGAAAACAATGTTATTAAAATTTCAGACAGAGATTTAATGTTTTTTTGTGTTAATTTCTTAAAATGTAAGAATCATTAAGAAGATAATTAAGAAAGACATACCCAATATACTTTTTGTTTATATTAAAATGCGTAAATTATATACAATATTTATTAGAATAAAATCATTCAAATTTGATGTTGATGTATTATATTAACTATATACTCTATAAACATTTCTGTTTATATTAAAATGCACGAATATTTAATAGAATAAAATTATTAAAATTGTAGGTAGGTAATTCATATTATTATCTACTATACTATATTTTTTAAATATCCAATAAAAATTTCTATTAATATTAAAATGCACGTATATTTAATAGAACAGAGTTATTAAAATTTTAGGTAGGGATTTGATATTAGTGTACCATGTTAATTAGATGCCCAATAAAATTTCTGTTTACACTAAAATGCACAAGTAAATATGCAATAGAATAAAATCATTAAAATTATAGATAGAACTTTGATACTAACATCAAATAAAGTAACATACTATATTAATTAGAAGCTCAATAAAATATCTGCTTAGATTAAAATCCACAAATATACATATAAATCCTCAAATATATATATATAATACAATAAAGTTATTAAAATTTCCAGGTAGAAATTTGATCAGTTCAATGAGCAGGGACTCCGCGAAAGACAT
>SMSR01013823.1:0-12729 GCA_019453355.1 Ceratina japonica
TGGCGAGAATAATATCGTGTCCCGCGCTGGTGTGCGTGGAAAATCGGTAGAGCCCTCAGTCGCAGGATCCTCAGCGAGATCGGCTTGACGCTAAAGAGAGCTGCCGACGTCCTTCGAAGACTTTGCCAGAGTGGCCAAGCCAGATATTGTAAAGGACCCCGACTGTCGACGGCAATCGCGGCAACAACGCGCATCGCCGACAATGGGAGGCGTAACCCATAGATTATGACCAATAAATTGGGCCACGGTTCATTTCACTAATACCCGTAATAATGTAATAGATTAACGATTATCTGTTTAGTGCGGTTCGTTTACGTTTCTACGGGTACTGGCTTTCTCCGAAGGCGAGTTCATTCAAAATTGATGAATGAACGCCCGGGACCTCTCCCGGTCGGCCTCTCGTCGGCCGTGGAACCGGATCGGATCGTGAAGAAAGCCGGTGCGGTGGAACGATGCGCGTGAAAAATGGACGTTATTCTTTTTCTGTCTCTGTCTGGTTGTTACGTGTTATAACGTCGGACGTGTCCGCCGCCGCCGCCGCGTGCACGCGCGAGGCTCGTGGTACGCGAATTTGATGGATAAAAAGTAGAAAAAAAACACCAACGATTCGAACGAGTCGACGGTGTACGTACTATATTTCAATTAATCGAACGACTCGTCGACGATGATAGAAGAGAAATAGAGGGTGCGTGTATATAGAAGCTTATCGATGGCTGTTGTTCAATCAAAATAACAGGTGCTTATTTGCCGGGATAAATCAATGATACGAAAAATGAGTGAAGAGGCGGCCACGGTCTCTTTGTCAACCGGGAAGAGTCGAGCAATTTTAGGGTCGAATTTAATTTAATAACAGCAACGGGGGGTGAGAATTGGGGGAGCCGCGGCGAGCCGCGCCGCCGACGCCGACACGGGATCGACGGGGATTGAAACGAGCAAAGACCCATCGACGATCGGTATTTAATGCCTTCTGCGATTGACACGTAAGAGTTAAACCGGTTTCCCCGCCGCGTTTCGGTTAATCCAATGAGCCGCGTCGATCGTGTTTCACCTCTCGGTTTATTACTTCGCGACGACGTCCCGCACGCACACACACAAAACTGTTTTTAACTAAATTCCATTTCCATTTCCATTTCGACTCTCTCTCTGTCTCTCTCTCTCTCTGTCTCTCTCGCCGGACGATTTGCGTCACCGCGATGCGTCGTCACCTCTTTCACGCAGCGGCGAAACGATCGGCAACCTCTCGAAACGACGACGACTACGACGACAGGCGTGCAGGACTCGGAGGAAGAAGGTGAATAAGGCGAGAGAGAGATGAACCGGATTGGACGGAGGAGTATCGACTATCTCGCGATCACCGACGAACCGGGGAAACAATGGACCGCGGACGAAAGAAAGGATGAGAGAGAGAGGAGGGACGTAAGCGACGTCGCGGTTCGTGCCGATTGCGGGTGCACGCAAAAGAACAAAAAGGCCTTTCTGCGCCCGGGAAGAGAGGGTGTGGACCAGATTCTTGAAATCAAGCAGCCCGGGCGCGCGCGCGCGCGCGTGTCGCGATACATATGTGCGCGCACGCCTCCGCGACCGTTTGTGAGGGATGTGCGTGATATGACGTGGGTGGACAGGTTAACGCGTAGCAGGGATTTCTGTGTCCCTGTGAAACGCTTAGCGAGATTGCAGCCGACAATACAACAATACAACGTGCATGACACGCCCGACGGGGATTTCGCCCGGGGGAAGAGAGGAGGCACAGCGCGCGGCACGACGCGACGACGCGCGCTACGAGGAGGAAGAGGGCGAGCGAGAGTAGGAACCGGGAGGAACGCGACCGAGCGTATGGGGTGTGGATTTCGAGCAGACACTGAAATCTCGCCAATTCGCCGAGGGACGCGACGCCTCGTCACATCCCTGGCCCGACTCCCTCCCCCGCGTATATCCGTGCGTATAAGAGGACATTGCGTTTTCATAACGCGTAACTTTATGGACGGGAATTTCCACGCGAATCCAATGATTTCACCCTCCTTCTTCTTCTTGCACGTTTTAAATCCGAATAGATAGTCGATCCGGAGTACGAAGGGCTGTCGTTCGAGAGAGAAAGTGTCTCGCACGATTCGAATCTCGGTCAGAGATAAAAACGGCGAGGCAGGAACAGGGGAAGTAATTATAGGGCGGCCGTTCGAAGATTCACGGGCTGCATCGACAACGACGAGTCGGCCCCCGATTCAGAGGCAAAGTGGCAAGCTGTGTCGACACAACAAAAAGGTGCTTCTGTGCGTAGCAAATGGTGGTGTCCGGGGCACATATCCTCTCGCCCCTCGACGAAACACGCGTTTCGGTACGTTCTTACGTGTACCCATCCGTATGTAACCAGGCTATAAAATAACACACAATGCCCGCGGCCATTATGATGCTCCGGAGATTCACAAGTGCACAGCCTCTTGAGCTTACATAAGAGAGAGAGAGAGATTCTGTATCTATATGTATTATCGAGAGGGTTCAAATGGCCAATCCAACGGCGGGGAATGATCGAAACGGCGTCTGTCCTTTGTCGTCGCGGCTTGCGAGATTATCTTCCAAAACGTGCTCGCTCTTCTTACTGTTAACATTTTTTCTTCAACAAAATATTTTCGATACGCTCGATCGTCTCGGTTCTCCCATTTCGAGACGGACAATTTCGACGAACAAGGATGACCCACTTCTTCGCTATTAAAAATCAATAATACGTCGCTCGAAGAACGAATCGCGCGCGATACGTCAAAGCGAGATCAAACTTTTTCAATCTCGATTAATTCCGGCGCGGTGGTATTGCCGTGACAGGACGATTGTTCGCTGCTAAAGAGTGCGGAAAACTGCGGTTGAGTGACACGAGCGCTTGAAATTTCAAAAAAAGAAAAAAAAAGAGAAAAACAATAAAAAATCGAGAGGGGGTGGGCGCAAGAGAAAGAGAGACGGGGAGAGGGAGAGGAAGACTCTATGAAAATAAATAGAACGCGATCTCCTGGCGTGACAGGTACCTATCCGCCATCGTTTCATGCACCGCGCCGCTCCTCGCCGCCGCCGACGCCGCCGCCGCGGCAATTGGTCTTTGTCACAAACTCCTCTCTGCGATCAGAGAAATTTTGAAAATAAATTCTGGATACCGATCCCGATGGAAACATCGTCGATACGAATAAACTCGATCAAAGGGAATACGAGCAGGGGAAGATTAGTGCACGAAACGTGCAATACAATTTTCCTATCGGTAAAATTTTGTTCAAATCGGGAAGATTTTTCATCGTTGCTTCGTCTTTCATATCCGACGGGTCGATCGGCATGATTATCCAACTGATATTAATTTGCAACTGCTCTTATCGGTAATTAAAGCATAATTGTAATAACTCGAAGATTGGAAGAGGGACGAAGCGTAATATGCTGCTGTATATTAAGCCACCCCTCGAACGTAACATTCCCGTCGGGATGAACGACGGCGGCGGAAAAATTCGTGGCTGCACGCCAATGGGGCGTAAGAACGGTCTATAAATGGTTAAGCCGGCCTTACCGAGGAGCCCGCCGGGGATAAACGTTATAAGGCCGATGATTCGTGGTGCGCGCGGTTCCTGGATACATGTAGGCCACGCGGGCTGATACACGTGTATCCGGCTGGAACGGCGGCATCGGAGGCGGCTCGTGAAATCTCCGTGTAAGAGGCCCCGCCGACCTTCTGGGTTCCCGTGATCAGGTCGTGCCCGCAGCTACTGGGGAGAGAATATCCCTACGGATCCTCGATGACAATGACAGGGGCCGACAGCCTTTCCAAACACGCAGTTGTAAACGTCTGCTCCAGTTTCATGCTTACTCGTCGCCGACGCTGGAGGTGACGACGACGATAACTCCCATCGCGAAACCGTGCCATTTAATCGGATAAAACACGATCGATGCAAGGTGAACGTTCCCAGCTAGATGACACGATACTAAAAGTGTTGACATTTACAGTGACTCCCATTAATGTCCGGACACCTTTCGAAGCGGTATAAAATTTTTAGTATTGGATCAATGAACTTTATCTTCTGTGGAATTTTAGTGAGCTTAATTTACTATAGAGTGTCTAACAAAAAATTAAAAAAACTTGGTATTCATTGAAATCGCGACGAAAATAGTAAAGGACACAGTTTTTATCTTTTTTATTAGGGTCTGTAATAAAAATTGGAATTGTCTCGTTTGCAGATCTAACTAAGTTACATGCATGTACAAAGTTTCATCAAAATCGATCAATATCGTTATGCGCCATAAGCGATTAGAAATTAAAAAAATCGCAGTTCTCCACGATTTTCAATCTACGACTGGGATAAATTGACGAATTTTTACATGTTTCGATATGTCTAACTCTTTTACGGTTTCATGGATTTTTATAAAACTTTACACATTCATATAACACATTTAGATCTACAAACGGGATATTTGGAATTTTTGCTAGAGCCTCCAACAAAAAAAAGTTAAACATCATGATTTTTTCTTTTTTCTTCGAGATTTCGGCGAATAGTAATTTATTTTAACTGTTTGTTACACATTACATAGTAAACTAAGTCTTTTAAAAGTCCACAAAAAATTAAGTTAGTCGGCTCCATTTTAAAGAACTTATACCGTTTCGAAGTGTGTCCGAATATTAATGGGAGTCACTGTATTTCTATGTATACGTTCTATCGTATTTTTGTAAGATTGTATTATGACTCAAATTTTTACCTCTCGGGGCCAATGTCAATTGCACGTACCTCCACGACTGGCTATAAAAATCCTTTGAAGTACGTGTACGTCTGATATTGATCGGTCGACTAAATGAAATCTGCAGATGGAATGTTCGTTGATTAAGTGTATGGGAAGTTGTGAGGGAATTCTTTCCGGGGATTTAACACGGGGACGCCAGAAGTAGTATCAATATGGTAGGTCCATGCCCTCAACAGTTCATACAAGAAAAATTCTTATTCAAGATTAAAATGTATTACGCCAGATTTTTGGGAAGATTAATTAATACAGGATTATCGTTGGTTTCTTTTCGAAATTTCTTTTTAGATCATAATCCTCGTTGGCTACTATGTTACAAAACGCTACGTCGTAAAAGTCCACTCGGCGGAGAGACCGTTTGAAAATCGTCGTAAGGGAGACGTCGTAGTCCGGTCTGTGTGCGCTTCATCGATTTCGGCTAATGCGAACGATTCTGCTCGTTCCGGTGTATCATCGGCAACCCTTTCGGCGTCTCCGTTTCCAAGAGGAGGTACACGGCAAAGCGTCGACGATGACAACAACAACAAGCAGATTTGTCGATGATGAAAGGACACGCAGATTATGTCCCTAATGCTGGTAATACTTTGGCTTCAGCCGGGTATTAAGAGCAAATACACTTACATACGTCGAACGACACCCCATTTTCCACGACGCTTTGGTACACACAAGAATCGTGGTATTAGAGCGCATAAAGGCGATCCTCCTGACCCCGTTTACGTTTTTCGAGTCTTTTATGCGGCCGCAACGTGAATAACAAATGCCCGGCCTTCTGCTCACGATCAGTCCTCGTCTGACCTCAGCTTATTCTCCTAATACCCGATCTCTACAGTTTCGTTTTTTTCTTCGTAGAAATCGGCTAGTTTATTCGACAATAGTACACAAATATTCGATTTCGATTACTTATTTTTACATTTGATTACATCGCTCTTTGCCTTTCTCTCTTGTTACATTTTCACCACCGACTCATCACCAGTATTACCGATACAAGTGTAAATATAATAATGTTGATAACAAAAAATATTTCGTATAAAATTGAGAAGGAAGACACACGCGTCAGGCAAAAAAAAGGAAACCGTATTTCGAAGCGAAACGTACCGGCAAAGATTAGACAGGATTTTTCGGATGAGAGAAAGAGGTGAGGCGGTTTAAAAGGGGAAAGTTGTTTGCGGGGGTGGATCTCGATTTGAGTTTCGCGGTTAGATTTAACGCGGACATATGTCAATGTTTGCCCTCCGGCACACACGGTTTTACGCTCATCGGGTTACTTCGGTCGGACCCTTCTTTTCGTTCAGATGACCATGGATCGACTACCACACACACGTTTTCCACCCTCCCTCGGTGGAGAGAACAGCGATTTACATATCACTTCAAATTCAATCGGAAATTAGACGACGATAGTGTACGCCGGCCCGACAAAGACGGCGGCGACGAACTGCTATCGTGGTAAAATGATTAAGCGACCGAATTTCATTCTCACGGCTGTGTAATTTTCTAAACTTATTACCCGAACCTACTCGTTGGCGGGAACACTCGGTCGGAGACTATTTCTACTCGACGTCTCAAGTTTTCAGCTATTTACCTCTGTTCCTGCACTATTATATCGAGCGTTATTACGATATGAAACACGGTCGAACAGTTCCGTTCGCGTGATACAGATAGAACGAGCCATTGTAAAATGAAGGTTCACCTTCGACCGAGTTACAAGAGTAGAGGCTCGACTCTTTCCTGTGCTCGGCAACGGCTGCGTTTCTGCGTTTGCAAACCAAGCTATTAAAAAAAAATTTGATCAAATCAACGAGGACTAAATTATAATTATTAATCTAGTACGTCACTGGTACGACGGAGGTGCAAATTTTTGTTAACTCTACAAGAATCGTAGACGTTTAAAGGTGTAGTATCGTTGTAATGTAAATATGTAAAATATAAAGTATACATGTATAAAAAATTGAGTATACCAAATCGCAAATTGAAGGGAATAAAAAGAGAACTGTAATTTCAATTTCAATTTCTTTATTAAACGGACATGAGTCCATTATGACACTAGTATAAAAAAAAAAATTTTCAGAAAAACTAACAATAAAATATATAGACCCGAAAATCAGGAAAATAAGGAGACATACAAAATTAACATAAATAAAATGAATTAAATTCAACTATCACAGACACTGCGGAGACAACAACAATGCCAAAGCCAGTGCATTCCGTAATTTCCTCCTGATAACTGGTACACTATCAATGAACGACGAGCTGTTGAAACGTAAGATTAGTGAGAATAAGAACTGTGGAATGTATTGTATAATTGAGAGGAAGATCGAGCGCGGTTCGTAGACATCCGTAGGAGTCGGAGCGAGGTGTGAATAGAGCGTTCTCGGTAATGAGGAACCTACTGGCTAAGCAGCCAACCATCCAACGGCCCATCTATCTGGCCAACCCCGTGTTTCATCCCCCCATATTCACTCTCTCCATCCGTTCCTATCCCTCGACGTTCCTTCTTCACACCCAACCCCAGAACCGGCCTCTGGCACTGATGTTGCCTCGTCGGCTACCCTCTTCCACGCCTAAGGTTTGTTCGCATCACAGCCTCCATTTTAACCTCTGTTGGCCGAGCGATGGTTTTCACCCGGCAAAAAACCCGAAAGGCATAAAAACCACGCTCCGGATTTCAAAAAATTACACGCACGTACCGTTCGTGACTAGTAATTAAACCGTGAGCCATCCCGTGTCGGAACCCGTGACGGGCCCGGCTTGCATTTTCAATTTCCACGTCGAACGAAGAAGTGGCTAATCGTCGTTCGTGTTATTTCCTATAAAACGAATCGATACCGCGTCGATCGTTCCGATTTCCTTTGTCGCGATTCGGCTGAAGATTTTTTGACGCTTTGCATCGTTGGCCCTCGCGATTCCTCGTTTATCGTTCTCTAACGATTTCCACGACACTCGTTAATGCAACCCGGCCAAGTTGCTCGCCCCGAACGGAACGGAATAATCGCACGGCGAAGCTGTCGGCGGCGAAGATAAAGAACGGGCGAGAGAGAGAGAGAGACGTCAGCGGGGAGGGACCAGGGTGGGGCAAAGAAACAGAGAGACGGATTCTCGCAGGAGAAATGGGAACAAGAACGAGAGGGACAGAGATGAGAGAGAGAGAGAGAGAGAGAGAGAGAGAGAGAGGTGGGGGAGGGAGGGTGGAGGGAGAGATCGAAAGAGGAAGCTTACAGAGGAATCCTTTAGTTAGATTGGGAAAGCGTAGACATGGTTGAAAGTTGAAAGGATTTCCCCGGATTAAGACACGATAACGAGCTTGGCTCGCTCTCGAAAAGCCGCCCTTAAGAGGATCACGAACGACGCCGATTCCGTGATTGGCTGATTATGCGGCAAAAGTAATAGCGGCGGTTTATTGTTTTACCGATCCTGACACTTCAACCCTGCGGCCAAGAGATTCTCCACCACTTGGTAACACCCTCCGCGAACATAAGAGAGACGAAAGATGTGCCGCCGCAGACCGCGGGTATAAAAGTAACTGCGGCAGCAGCGCATAGAAAACGATAGCAATTAGATAAATTGTCAGCGAAGAGGGACAATCGAGTCCCTCTTTCAACCGTCCCTCTGATTGACAAACTACGACGCCGATCGACACGAGTGCCGCGAACCTCCCCCGCCGTTTGTTTCCTCCGCCTCTTTGTGTTTCTTTTTTCATTTTCCCTTTTCTCGCTTAGTTAGCGAGCGAGACGGCCGGCCGGCCGATTGGCAACGAACTGGGCCCGATCTCCGCACGCAGAAATGTGTTCAAGGCTTTTTTCGATTATTTTTTTTTTTCTTTTTTCCGATGGCGCGACCGGATCGAGTGCGTCGGGTGTGTCTCCGCGTGCGCGGGGAGAATTGGCAGGCCGGCGACCGACAATGGAAAAGGACACCTAATCGAAAGACAATGGACTTCGACCAGCCGAAGGGAGACCTTCGCATACACGTCACGTCACCTATTATTGCGATAACAGCTAATCAGCCCGGGTTATCCCTCGATCCGACGGGCCATGAGATCGTAGACGTTCCAGAGATGAAGAAAAACGAAAACATCGGCATTCATCCCTTCGCGGCGGCTAAACTGGCCACGTCCTATTTCATTCCCCGCTCTCTCTCTCTCTCTCTCTCCCGTCATCCCCGAGTAGAATCGTTCGACGTAGAACAGAATACAGGCGCGCACAGACAAAAGTGGACTAATTAAATCTGACGAGAAGAAAACGGAGATCTGTATGGTGTACGGAAGTAACGGAAGTTCAAAGTCGTTTGGTCAGTCGGTCGGACGACTGGCACAGTCTCTGCAAGTGCATGTAAATTGGAAAAGACGACACGAGGAACGGCAACAGCGATGGGGGAGAGGAGAAGAGGGTCTTTCTTAGGTGGGGTGAGACAGATTGTTATACCTAAACAAATCGGAAGGGGATTGTTTGCAGTGGCATCGTTTTACGCATGAGGCCGCAACCGTTCTTTATTCCTTTCTCGATTCTCGAGAGCCGATGCCACTTGAACGAGCGAGCGAGCGGGGGTGCAGAGGCGTACGTATACGGGAGGGACGAGCAGGACCGCGAAGTAAATCTGTGCACGGTGGTGGTAGGAAGAGAGCGAGCGAGCGAGTCGCGCGCGAGATGGATATTCTCTCTCGGTAGGTCGTCGTCGTCGTCGTCGGTCACCCCCGCAGGTTAGCTTTGATCTATGCCGGCCTCCGGGCCCCAACCACCCCCGCGCATCCACACGCCCCACCGTTATTTTATCCACTTCTGGAGAACGCTTCAGAGAGTCGAAGGTACTCTTCGTCCGTGCGTGCCCTAGTACTCGTAGTCATTCGCTGGTAAAGGAATGACGCCTGTGCAATTGTTTTTTCATATTCATCATCCCCTCTTCGTCGTTAGCCGGCCCTCTTCGCCGTTCGCCGCGGCGCAGACGAGGAGAGAAACGAACGCGAGGAACGAACAGTCGCGTTCTTTTTTTCGGTTTCTGTTTAGTCAAACGAATTCATTGTCTCGTTAGGGAGGACGACGACGACGTTCCTCGTATTCGAGTCACTGGACCAAAACGGATCCCTTTGCCCGCGGCTAACGGATACAACGTTCAACAACGACGAAAAGTGCCCGCATCTACCTCTATGCATAACCAGGTCCCTGTTTCTATTAACAAAAATCGTGTATTTTATTTACTCGAAATAACCATGTTTCTGTATATTGACGTTGTCGTTCTATCGTCGTCGGTGACAGATTAACGGCGACGTTAGAATAGCTGAACGGTATACAATCGAGAGACGACGTTAGATTTTTCGTAAAATTCCGAGTAGATCGCGACACGACGTCGACGCGACGACGTATCATCACCTGCGGCAGGTTTAAAAGACGACAATTAGACGACGTGGATCGTAGTCGGTGTAACCTCGGCTCTGCGGATTCTCCATATTCATGGGAGATCAGCGCGCGTTTAGTCGGGGCGGGGGGGAAACGCCGGTAAGTTGATCAAAGGCACGGCTGCGATGTCGAGGTCCTCACAGCCCCTGCCAACCTTTCGCTCTTTATTACTCAAACAACTCCCCGGCCCGGTCGAAGCTCAACTGTACTTTTCAAATAATGACCCCGTCATATTGTATACCTTTGCATTTTTGCATTAACAACCGCGCGCGCGCTTTCTTTTAATGTTTCGAGTTCTCCTCGCGGGGGTCCGTGTATCGGTATCGCTCCCGGAGGTGAGGACAGGAGGGGGCAAACGGCGAAACGGGAGGGGGACTCCTTTTTCCTTTCTACTTTCTCTCTCCCTTTTCGATTCCTTTTTCCATAAAAGAAAAAAAAATCTCGATGGGGAAATGGAAAAATTTACCTCGGGGCGCGTGACACAAAGATTTATCCTCCTATCCTTGAGAGAACTATCTTTCTTCTTTATATTCCGGAAAGAAAAGTTATATCGCAAACGAGATCCATAAAGTGGCGTCAATTGACGTCGATTGTTGTCATTGTTTAAATTATATCCCGTACAGAAAGCATTTACAGGTATCGGTACAAAATAGCAATAATAAATTTATTAAAACGAGGAGATTTCCTTTTTCTATGCAAAGATAACAGTAAAATATGAAGTTATCGGGCTGACCGGAAAGTTTTTGCCGATTTTTATAAAAAAATTTAAAGCGCATTTTAATTTTGACACGTTTATACATGGAACCTCACTTTTCAGAATTTAAACATCACATTTAATTGGTTTTTAATAATTCTGACAAACACCTGTCCCATTCCAGCATTCCAGCACACCAATTCCAGCTACCAAAGCTCGGCACAAACGTTCGGGACAATCCAACATGTGCAACAGAACAACAGTGATACAGAGTATAAATAAATTCAACGATATTACTAATAATATGGGAAAGACAGGAGAGAATACAGTAGCACAATGCGGGAGCTCAACTTAATTCGCGATAGTGGCACGATCGTGGCACCACGTGCAATTGAAATTAGGCGAAAATCGTTTGCGGTACCCGTACGCGTAGTAGGACTGAACGATTGATTACACAANCTGACCGGAAAGTTTTTGCCGATTTTTATAAAAAAATTTAAAGCGCATTTTAATTTTGACACGTTTATACATGGAACCTCACTTTTCAGAATTTAAACATCACATTTAATTGGTTTTTAATAATTCTGACAAACACCTGTCCCATTCCAGCATTCCAGCACACCAATTCCAGCTACCAAAGCTCGGCACAAACGTTCGGGACAATCCAACATGTGCAACAGAACAACAGTGATACAGAGTATAAATAAATTCAACGATATTACTAATAATATGGGAAAGACAGGAGAGAATACAGTAGCACAATGCGGGAGCTCAACTTAATTCGCGATAGTGGCACGATCGTGGCACCACGTGCAATTGAAATTAGGCGAAAATCGTTTGCGGTACCCGTACGCGTAGTAGGACTGAACGATTGATTACACAATTAGACGTGCCGTAGACAACTCGAGGGAGGCGACAGCTGCTGCGGGGATTCAAAAATATAAAATACTGTAGAAACAACGTGACTCGGAAGATCACAAAGAAGGATAACGTTTGTCGGGTAAGAGTTAAAATTCCGTGAGAAGGTCGCGGCAAATAGGTGACATCGTCTCCAGTTTAATCTCGAGCTCTGCCCCCGAACGCTCTCTGGCTCAACGAGTTTGACACTACGTTGTATTAGGGAAACTTTTGTGGGAACGAGTGAAAAGTAGTGAACGAGATCTTACGTGTCCGTCGCGATTCTCCAGTGAACGGGAAACCACACGGCCCGACACCGTCCCCTCTCTCTCTCTCTGTCCCTCCCGGTCCTCCTCCACCATCCTTTCCCTGCGGCGTCAGTACGTTAGTGCGATTCAAATGGAATTAAGCGGACTTTTCCCAGCCACACCGGTGTACCGGCATGGTTTCCATTACACGTTTACACCCAGACAGAGGCGGGCACATTCGCGAAAAGGTCGCGCAACGGCAAGCCGCGCGCCGCCATTTAATTATGCCTTGAAAAGGTTGGTGGTGGGCAGGCAGGCAGGCAGGTCGTCAGGTCTGTAGGTTGATACAGAGAGTAGTAAAGGCCGAATGTATACTTACTTCCGTCCTTGCGGACTCCGGGCCTTGGTAGGTACTTCTGCTGGCTGCTTCCGCCCAGTGCAAACATGGATATGAAAGGCCGAGCTCTCTCTTTTGCCCCCTTTGGCAAAAGCCTTCCAGGACCTCCTCTGGTCCCCGGCTGTCTTTCCGTCTAACTGCGATTCCGGGACGACTGCGATAAAATTTGCTCTTCTCTCGTAACGTCGAGAGAGAGAGAGAGAGGGAGAGGGAGAGGGAGAATGGGAGAAAGGGAGGCAGAGAGAGAGAGAGATTACAGTTATCCTGGCAAAGCCACACGGCCATCATGCAAATTGAAACTGTTCCCTCTTTCTTTCTCTCTCTCGCTTGTCTTTCGTCCGAGTCCCCCCC
>SMSR01013824.1:0-12683 GCA_019453355.1 Ceratina japonica
TTTAGGAGATAAATTAAATCTAGGCAACGTTTCCTGCTTAGATTTATCTATGCCTCTTTTTAGAATATTCAACTTTGAACTTCCACTTGGTGATGCTTTACTATTCCTCAGAGGTGTAAGTAAATCACAATTTTTTGTAGAATGTACATTTTGTATGAGTCTCGTATCTGTACCTCGTATGTACATGGCTACTGGAGATAGTACAGTCTTATAATTCAATCTGTACAAGCCTTTCGCATGTGGGCTTTTCAAAATGTGTCCTTCCGGTACGTTTTCTTTTAATGGACTATTAAAGTATTTTTTCTTCTGTCTGAGTCCTTTATTTGGCGGCGTTTTTCCTGGTGTATGAAAATATTTCGGTTTTTTACTNCCTTCGACTGGAGAAACCTTCGGGTTGAAGTGGAAAACGTAACGCATCTGGCTTGGTGCTTCTAATCACTTTTAACACATATCGAGTCTAAATTAGATATATTATTACTATAAGAATTGTTTAAAGACAATAAAAATTATAAAACACATCAAAGCACACAATTACTTTGTTTTGAAAATGTTTTACAACCAGGCGTCTCGCAGATGAATAGATTATGAATTCGACTTTTGTTTAGTTAGTGGCGCTCTCTACAGGTCAGTAGAACAGTCAGGAAACTGTTTCTCTTCTACGGTAAAGGATGCTGAGCTATCATTGGCTGGAAAAACGGGTAAAAAGATGAACGATTTTATTAATTTGTTTGTCAATCTCTTGTCAATCTTGTCTTTTATGTTCTATCTTCGTTGAAATCAGTTTGAATCGTTTGAATCGTTCGGTACTGCGAAATCGCGTACATGAAAAGGAAAACTTTTGCAGTTTCAATTGCTGATAATCAGCAGTGATTTGGTGTTATCAAAGTAAACGCGTGTATCTAATAGATAGGTGAGGTATGTGCGGGAAAGTCAATTCAATTGACGCAATCGGGAAAAGTGGAATTGCTCAATAGATTTTTTTCTACTTGACACGACGCCGCTCCCAGGCCATTATCAATATGAGGTAAGTGAACAAATAAATATTGTGTAATCTGTTATGGTTTTAATCGCAATAACGACTCGAAACGTGAATTTTTACGTCCTTTGACACGGTTGTCAATATTTATTATCGCATTTCAACAACATTGAAAATACGTGAATCACCGATCGAACTCCATTCGTTTCCATTTTTAATTGCTGGCAGAGGGAAATTCCTTCCCTGCTGCTAGTAATGCATTTCATCCTTATCGGATTGAGAAAAACACGAATTCTATCGAATTTTTCATTTTATTTTACACTGAGGAGAGATACTTATCTCCTCGGTGTATTTTATGATCAAAAAAACAAGACTTGAGTAATGTTTAATAATTGTGAAAGACTAAGGATTTCATGCACTTATAAAACAATTGAATCTGCAAAAAGTAACACCACTACTTGCAGTACATATTGCAAAGATCTACATCTGAATACATGTTTCTACGTTTACATAATAAAAGAATGGTATATATAAAACAGATCGTTTAAACTGATGTCATAGTTCTTAAAAATCCGCAGTCTAATAATTATAGGAAGGTTTAGGAACTTACAGGATATGAAATACAGAAAAATTAGAGAAAAAATTGTTAATGAAAAAGNGGGGGACAAGGGCCACTTTGGGGGAGTTTCATCCTCTATAAATTTACACATCTTTCTAAACTCTGTTGTTAATCTACTTAGATCTATTGCCGAACTATTAGCTGCACTTTCATCATCATCATGAATCACAGACTCCTCTATAACACTTAACAGTTTCTCTGTAAACTTTTCTGGTGAATGCATATATTTATCTGATAGACGTTTCAATATTTGTGGTGACTGTGTAATTTTCTTTGTTTCAAATAATTGATTATCTAGTGAATGAAGGATTGATTCAAATCTTTTTGCTTCTTGCTTATCAAAATCATTTTTACAGTTTTTATCACAGATAGATTTCTCCTTATTCGAACATTTTAATAAAGAAACAAGCTGCCACATTGATGTTATTTTAGGCTTAGCACTTTGTGAGATTTTGGTGGATTTATCATTTACATTATAGTTAGCATCCCTTCTTCGGTTTTCAGTTGTTGTATTAGAACTTCCTTTTCCAGAGATACTTGGTGATGTGTTAGACTCATTACTTATTCTACCGAATTGAGGATTATAAATAACACCTCTCCTGGTAGGTAATTGTGCAGTATCATGTACATTAATACGTTTATTTAAATCTGGTGCAGATTGGGTTCCAAGAGACGTAAGTACATTAAGGCTATCTTCTGACATTGAGTATTGTGCAGTAGAATCATTCTCAGGTTGTTCTAAAAAATAAATAATTTTATTACCAGTTAGAGGTACTTCAATATGTTTTTTTTAATGTTAAATCTTAACGGTTTCTATCACGTGTTCTGTACTTACGAAAACTATTTATCGAGTCTGTAAAATTCGCAGCACGTCTACGATGTTGGCTCATTTTTTCACCTGTGTTATAATCTGTGTTATATCCTATTTACAGTGAATAATTATATATTTATTTGCTTCCGAAAGTAGTTCACGTTCACACAATACAGTATACACAGCGTCTCTCGTAGATCGTCCACGTACGTTACGAATCTGTCAATTTTAAATAATCAGTAATACCAAAACAGACAGCAGAAATCAACTTGTTAGTTATGTTGGCAATTCTGCTGGAAGTAAACAAAGTTGATCATTTGTTTATTAATATTTAATATTTAGGAATTAGTTAGATTGATACGAACCGGCATCAGAAGATCCAGTCTATACATAATCGTAAATAGGCTTTAAACGTAGCAATTGTGTACAGTTAGTTTTTTATTTTATACAGTCACTTCGATTTGTTTGTACATTTATTATTAGGCATCCACGTGGTGCACGGTAAAGGGTTAAAATTAACAGACGTGACTTTTTTATTTGTAAAATTATGTCCACTTAATAATAAGGATTAAACACAGGCAACAGTAAAAATGAATGATTGCTTACTTCGTAGCAACTCATGACGCCGAACATACGTCGTTGACAATTTCTTGTTTATTATTTATATCTATATAATATTCTTCATGAGTTTAAACAAAGATTTGGCAACGAATACCGTTTTGCCTAATGCTTGTGATATTGACTATGTAAAATTAGTGAATAAAGTACTAAAAGAAACGGCTGACAGTTTTGAGGAAGAGCACCAGTGTACGTATATTACGTTTTGCTATCATATCAATGATAATCTACAGGTGTGCTAACGATTCTAGTTTCCGAACGTATTCTGCAAAATTTGTACACTATCTTTGGGTGTGTATTTGAAAGGGCATTAGAATTATATGAACGAGAATGCATCACTCATATTTTTCCATCTAAAACTGCTAGTGTCGCATCTCACAATAATAAAAATAATGCCAGGTACTTAATACAAGTTAAGGGCCTTTCAGGAACAATATATGTTCTTTTCCCTGAAGTAAATTATTGTACTTGTGCTTCTTTTAGGTACATATGTTTTCGTTGAAATTTCACTTTTACCATTAGAGGTATTTATTAAATCTTTCTTGTAGGTGCCAAGTGCTAGATGATAGATCGTTGTTCACTTGCAAACACGTTTTAGCAGCTTGGCTGACCATTGTCACAAAAGACAAAGTGTCTTATCAACACGTAACAGAAAAACAATTTCAAAATCTGTTATTGTATCAAACATCATATAAAAATGTACCAGGAATTAGAAACATATAATTTAGTTGCAAAATTAGGAAATCTTAGGACCATAGTTCAATTATTGAAAGCTATCAATTTTAAGGAGGTATAGTATTTGAGTATTTAGAACGAAAGGACAAAGAACTTGATAGCTTTTGTATAATTTTTAGAGTGCCACTTGTTTTGGGACTGAGAATGGTTTAAAAATAACAGTGGAGGATTCTAAGTGCATACAAGGCAGTGCTTACATCTCATCTGATGTGTTCGAAGTATATAAGTTAAAAGAAGATGTAATATTTAGAATAAATTTAAACGTACTAGTTGAGTGCCTTTGTATGTTTTGGTCTAGCATCAATTCTCATACAAGTTCTGTGGCTTTACAACTCTTTTATAAAGTAAATAAATGTAACTCATAATTAGAGAATCATTGAGTAGATACAGATACAATAAATAGTCAATTTTAAATAGGATAAAGGACATCCTGTCTCAGTTCTTATAGAGGAAGATGGTGTCATAACAGACTGTTCATTAAAAACTCAGGACCCTGACGAGTTATTAGACTTTCAGCTTGATGATGTCTTGAATCAGGTGGTATTACAAACTGAGTTGTTGAAAGATGTATTATCTGAACTTGATCTATGTACTGATACTGTTGAGGTGGGAAATCTAACTTAATACCTGATAGTTTTACTTAGAACTTAGTTTTACAATATTGTATTTCGATAACGTTACAGCTGCTTTTATCACCTTCCGCACCTTTCTTTCGTCTGACCACAGCTGGTATAGGTGGTATTTGTCATATCGAATTGCCACACGACAGTGAATTAATTGATAGCTTCAAATGCACCTCGACAGCTACAACGACTTATAAAGTTTCACATATTAAACCAGCTATGAAGGCATTATCATGCGCGAACAAAGTTTCCTTAAGAACTGATGCATGCGGATTGTTGCATTTTCAGTACATGGTCAGAGTTGAAGGAGGTCACACGTGTTACATAGAATATTATGTAAGGATGATTAATTTTTAGTATTGAATTATATGAAATTAAACAGGAAGTGTATATAAATGCATAATTTTCACAGATATCTCCAGTAATAGAACCCGATGAATAATTTTACAAACAATACGGAGTTTCTAGGGGTATAAGTGAGATAGAATCGAAAATTAAGTTCCTTTATTTCGTATGGTTGTAATTAAAGTTTTTCGTTCATTGTATTAGTTTTTATTGTATTTATATAAAAAAAAAGTTTTCATACAAACATGTGGAAAATTATTTATTTTTACATAAACTTTTAACACTTTCAAAGCTCTACGTAATAAGTCATCATAGTACTATGAATATTACATTCATAAAGTGTACTGTATTGCAAAATATATTTTTACTCCAAAATAATATCAGCATACGTTTGTACGTATTATTGTGCGCATAATAAGTGTTTACGGTTCTTCTTTCTTACGTTTATCAAAACAATGTATCGCCATTTAATTGTAGGCATTAACTTTCGACAGTGTTCATAACGTTGCGATAAACAGAGAAACATTATTTCCTTAAGCATGGAATTATATAAGTGGAATGTTATTATTCGTCCTCATAATGAGCTTTGTACAGTCTTGTACACACGATATCATCCACTTTCATGATCTGTAACATACAAAAAAATATTTATTTTCTATAAAACAAATAATGCTCTTATTGCTGGCCTTCATTTCAAGGAAATTTTTATTTCCATCAATTTTTCACAAAATTGTTCGAGTCACGTATACGAAGCATACCGCGGTAATTGATAGCGATCAGTGGGCAAAAGACATCATTAATGTCATCAGATGTTCGCTCCCTTTGGTTGTGCCACGCACGGAACTTTCATTGTACGAAATTTAATTTAATTGGAACACTATTGCGTTCCTAATTCCTTAATGATCTAGATTATATAATCCATCGATTTATTTTTTATTACGGTTAATTTGTATAATCGAGTTATGACGATAACCGCGGCTAAGATACAGAGGTTTCCGATAAAGCTCTTATACGATCAAAACAGATAATTCGATTTTTGTCCGGTTTTTTTCTAATTCGTTTATAATATTTTGTCTAAAGCATACGTACCGCCTTCATTTCCGACGGCGTGAATTCTCTCTCGATGATCGTCTCCTTCTCCCCTTTTTGCTTTTGAATAAGTTTATTCCCGTCTACTGTGCAAACGCTCTTCACTTTTCTTCCGTCCGGAGTCTCTTCGTCGAATTCTTCGCCGAGCTTGAAGCTGATTGTGGAATTCCTCAACGTACTAGTCGTTTTTAGAGTGTAAAGTCCATCGTTCTCTGTTAATTGAACAACGGGGCTCATGGTGTTACCTATTTTGCGCGTCAGTATACCTACACCTAAAAGAAAGAACACCGCAAGTTAGGGGGACATTCAGATTTCGAAAAATACCTTAAACCCGGTTTCGAAGAATACCGAACACCTTCAGCACTCTGATTCTATCACATATTTTTCGACTAAAAATTCTTGTTAAAAATAGATAAATCCTTGAAACGAAACTGTTTTCTTACCCGAGGCTTTCATAAACTCGTCAAAATTTTCACTCTTCTGGAGTTTGTAACGCTTTCCCAAAAAGTCCGACAACATTTTGTACAGAATTGGAACGCGACGCGTAATCGATTGAAGTAAGATGAGGACTGACCACCGCCAATACCATTATCGCATATTATATTGCGAACGCACTGACGCATACGTTCTTATCAATTATACAAGAGAAAAACTTAATTCCAAAGTGTGAAGTTTGAACTGTCTACCGATGTTCGAAGATTCACGATAATACATATTTACGAGGTAACATTCAGTCTGGTATTATTGAATAGACTTTTGACGTTACCGTAAGCCGTGCGTACTTAATCTTGTTTGCCGGTATCGCGTTTCATCGGATACGATTTCCATGATATGTATTTGTTTTCAACGTTATTTTGCGCACGACGCAAATACTTTGAATTTGAATGTGAAAGAACGAATTTAAATGCCCGAGATTCTTAATTTAATCGTCAGTGCTATAGAGAACTAAAGACTCAACACATTCAAGGCTTTACAGTCTTTTCAACGTAACCCGGTTCAATACACGTTAACTCGTGTACTCCTCCTTGCCTGTATTAGCCGCCACTTTATCGCGTGGGCGACGCTGATCAGGCTGAACTTGTGCTTTCATTTAATTTCCGGTAACCGTATTAAACAACCGGTCGCACCCGTGAAAATATTGTGGATGCATTCGTCGAATCATTGGAAATTTACAGTACTACGTTTTGCACTATCACCTCGTAATTATCGTGTATTCAGCGCGGGATGTGTCAGGTCCATCTTATCGGATGACGCGGTCAATGTATTTTTATTAAGTCAACTCCGTGCGTACCATACGTCAGTACGATTCGACTGACAATTGCGATTTATTAATCTTACCGGTAAATTAATTCAAGTGCTAAATTGGAGTACAATCGGACTCCGTCTGTGGCACATGGCGGGAATTAAGCCTGAGGTCAGGTCGTTGTACAGCCGCGGGAGCATAGTTCAATATATTAAAATTGATTATCTTATTTAACATTACAAACACGCTGCCGGCCCTAGTATTATAAATGAGATCGTTCGTTTGTGGCCAGATTAAATTTCCCTGTGACAGCACCGGCATATATGTACTTCGTATTGTGAAATCATGCTCCCCGAGATTCATTTCGTCGTATCGTGATAATCTCATAATTCCTATTGAAGCTCAATTCGTTTGATGATGTTACACGGATTACACGTTCGTCATATGCACGTATGTCTCTAATCGGTCGATTACATCGTGTATTTACATTACTTGCATACGCATTGCGAGCGAATCCGGTATTGTATATTAAGGAGAATATTTAACTATGTCGATTAGCTTTCTGAGTCGTAATATGCGATCGAACAGACGGGAGTGTCTACTATATCAGGTCGTAAATGTTGTCGCAGGATTATGTTCTTTCGAACAGATTTTTATATATCATGCCGATTAGGGTATTTACGTCGAATTAGTCACGTCAACAACGATGATAACACCGGCTAGCACAATCTCACGGGTGAAAATCCATTAAAAATTTCGCGGTGTGCGTCTCATCGCGCTGAACCTTGAACGCTTTACGAAATTGCGGCTTGCATGAGATAAGCGATGACGTGTGAAATTCTCTCCTTTCGTTTTAAATACCTGAGTAACGTGGCATGAACTTGCATAATTGTACGTACCGTGCGCTTTCATGAACTCGTCGAAATTCTCGCTGCTGGTCAGCTTATATTTCTTTCCAAGGAATTCCTGCATGACGGATCGATCGAATTCGTCTAGCCTGGAAACTGGTGACCAAAGAACCAAAGCGGTTGATGTCTGCGTAGAATCGTAGGAACGCGAGCGATATGGACCCGATGTTCACTGTCTTCTCGCCGATTGTGGACTGAGCAGACAGCAGACTGCGTCGACTGCGAGAGGATGAAGAGCGTTAAAGGTACACACAGCTTTGTCGGAATTCACGGCACTCCTCTCTCGTCCTTTGCCCTCTCGCTCTCCCGTTTCTCCGCGATTCAACCTCTCTCGCTCCTTTTCATTGAGCCCTGTTTCCACCCTCCCCTCGATCGATCTCGCTTCCGCCAACCTCCGCGTACCGGCTTCCCTCTCGCTCTTTTCGTCTTCTATTTGAAATTCTTCCGTCTCCGTTCCGCTCGCGCGTTTAGCCGGTCCCCGCCCGGAATACTCGCAGCTGCCACGCAGAGAACCGATCTTTTCCCTGTTCCCGCACTTTGTAACTCACACGACTCGGCTCACAAGGAATCAATCGAACTTCGAACCGATTACAAGATCATTATACTAATTGCGAAAAATACAATTAAGACTTACATCATAACTCACCGGCATGACAAAATCATTTTCAACGATGATTTATTCATCGAATACTTTGATTTATGATTAGAAAGTATTACGATCGTCGATTATTTCGCAGTATTACAATATATCGTTCATGATCATGCGCAAATCTTTACCTGATGGTATCGAAGTACTTGGTTTATTGGGCGAGGAGCGACTGCGCGCCAGACATCAACTAAATGCGGCGTTTTACAGTGAAACTGCGAATGCAATTATTTATGAAGCATGTCATTAATTTTCACACACATGCATTCTTATCTAAATATTATCGTTTGTACAGTTGCAAGTGGTTACAAGGCAACTTCGATCGGCCCTTCTTATCTAAAATGTCACCGGAAACGGCACACGTAACTAAGTGGCAAGTCCAAAGATAAGAAAGTATGACATTTCACTCTGTGATCATCCTACGTCTATTTCGCTGCGTTCGCCAAACGGGTTGACATGGTCGATAACGGAGCGGTAGAAACGCGTCGACGTGGCCGCGGCCCGTCCGCTTCTATTCGCTCTTACAATTAACAATAGTGTCTGCGATCGCGTGGCAGCCTAACTAGCAACAAACGCTTATAGACGATGCATGCATAGAATGTTCGATCACCGGAACCTGGAAGAATTCCGCATAACGGCTAGGAGGAAGCATAAACCGACGTAGAATCGCTTAGAAGTCCACGTCTGTGTTTATTTTCAATAAGTAACTCAACAGATAAGAGATTCATTTTTCATCCGCGGATTGCGTAATTCAGACGTCGAACGGCGACGATTTCCTGATCCAATCTATATATAAACGCGTTTATTCGCGTACAGGCATCGCGATCAATTCTTTTTGTACAACCGGTCCCGAGCGATCGCGCCGGTTTCTCTTGACCGGCGTCGTTATAAATCCGGTACGGTCGATGCATGCGAGTATCAGAACCGCATTGGAAATGCGACGGCGGCAGCAACGACCGGGCAACGAGGACGGTGCGCAGCACACATTCTCGTCTCGAGAGGAAAGGTGGCGATCGCGCTCGGTGCAGGCGGCGGCGTGGAGCGGCGCGGCGCGCACGGCGGCGTTCTCGCGGGTTCCTCCGCGTCGCGTCGCGTCGACGTCTTCTGAGGCCGGCCGCCGGGTAGATTTGGCAACGCTGCGGCATAGCAGCGGCATAGATTCCGCTCCGCAACCGCAACCGCACGCCAGGCTAGGCGCCATGATGCCAGACCAGGCTTGTAGCCCGTGCAACGGTTTCTCCGCAGTGACGCGCAAGCTGCCGGCGACGGCGTTAGCACGGAATAGGCCGCCGACAAACGCTTGCGGGGATCGTAACGCGTTCCGTCCAGAAATTCTTTCGCGATTCTCAACGCTCGCCGCCGACACGATTTTCGGCCTCGACCGACCACGGGAATCGCTCGCGCGACGATATGAATCCTATATTCATTGACCGCGAATGTCGGGCAGCTCGCGCGATCGTATGCACACGGTTGGCTTAATCCGAATCGATACACCCGTATCTCTCTCGTACGCTCGTTGAAACGCGATCGTATATAGTCTCTTTTAGTCGCGTCGTGCAAGCCTCTTTTTCGTAATCGGTATCCGGCGGTCGATTTCTCTTTCCCTTCGACGCGTGGCTCTCCTCCTTTTTCCCCACGGGAATCTCGCCGGAGCGAGAGCGAAGAGAGCACGGGGACGAGCGGAGGGAACGATCTCGGGGGTGGCTCCGATCTTCGCGCGCGATATCCAACATGTTCGATACGGAAAAGTTTATTGAAGAGATCGAGAAGCGGCCGGCGATTTACGATGTGAATCGTAGCGAGTACAACGACCGTAACGCCAAGATGACCGCGTGGGACGAGGTCTGCCAGGTGATGGTACCGAATTGGGCGCGCTTGACGGACGAGGAGAGAAACGTGGAAGGTATACCAGCCTCTTGCGATCGATCGATCCGGATTCCTCTACTCGGACTGGCTCGACCCTGGCACATACCGCCGTGACCGTACCCGCAGTCGTTTAAAATTAATCCGAATCCTTTTTTCGTCCCCGCTCAATCTGTTCGCTTATATAATCTTGAGTAAAAATTCATGCTAGAACGGCTCGCGTCCCTCCCGCTCCTCCGATCGATCGAATGAATAATTCTTTCCGAAGTCCCAATTAATCGGCGAGTCGATATTGACGCGTGTCCATGATCCGATAAATTGCAGAGAAAAATTTGCGCGGGAAATGGAGGAATATCCGGGACTATTTCATGAAAGAACTGAAGCTCCAGAAGTCGCAGAAATTAGGGCCAGCTGGCCGTAAGCGAAAGAAATATATGTATTTCGATCAGCTGTTGTTCCTAATGCCGACGGTGGAGAATAAACGGTTGGTATCCGGCGTGTGCGCGTGGACCCGCGCATTTGAAATTTCGCCAGCTGACGCGTTCCGTGATCGTTGCAGAAGCGGCGGCAGCACGTTGAATAATTGCAAATCCGAGGAGAGCGAGGGTGAGGTCGACAATCCGGTGATCGAGGAATACGACGTGCCGCTGGCCCACGCGGCACCCTCGATTGCGACCGGCAGGGAATACCTTCAACCGGGTGCCTCCTACAAAATGTATCCCCGTTATCCGAAGCAGCTCTGCGAGACGTCGTTCGCGCCCTTCGATAACGAGATCCACGACATCCTGTCGTCGCACAGCAGCCAGCGCGTAGCATACGACGAGGACGACTACGACAAGATGTTCCTTCTCTCGCTACTGCCGACCATTCGGCAGGTGCCCGAAGACAAAAAATTAGATGTCCGGATACAAATGCAACAAATCCTGGCGATGGCGCTCCGTCCGCCGGACAATAAACAATGATTTCAATATTCTGCCGATCGATAAACTCGTTAGAATGAACGGCGACACGCGAATAGTAAACTCGTACACGTAAAAAATCGATTTGATTGTTTTCGTTCGCGTAGGGAAGGACGCCTACGTAGAGGAAAGGATGGCACGTATTTTTATTGATCCGCGTTTTAAAATTACTGGGCATTACAGGAAAGTTTACACATATAGAGTGCACTCGGACGTTCTCGTTTGCTCTGATAAATTACTGATAAGATTGCCAATTGTGTCGTAAATATGTGTACACATATACTATATCTACGCAACAGTACGTATGTATATACATATAAGGAAACCACGATAATGTTTGAAAAGCCTTCACGAAAGAACCACGGTTCTATCAATCGCACTTGGAGTACCTATACCTGTGATATTGCGCGAGGAAAACTACTTTTGACAAATGCAAAAACAAAAATAGGATCTGTAATTTATGATAATAACGCTGCTGTAGAGAAAACGATAAATATACATTTGATTCTTTTGTAAAGTATAATAACATACAATGTATTTTCGTAACTGCAAATAAATGTTAGTGGCATGACATCAGTATTCAATAAACATGAACGGGAATATTGTAATTTATGCAAATAGTTGATAACGCATGACGTTACTTCTCGTCGATATACCTGTATAAACAAGTTTAAACATAAGTTGAAGAAAATCTGAGCAGGTGGCAGCACTGACACCATTTTGAACTTTCCACCTTTTGTGCTAAATACATATGTGCAATGTGCACATCATTTACCCATTTACATATTTGATCGAACGATTAAAATTTCTTTACTAAATTACTCAATTTTAGACGCTATATTTGTAGTAGTACCTTTTCAATTCCTTGCATCCTTATTTTATATTATATTTCTCCTTAATTTGAAATAAAATAGTCACCAAATTGCAATCAACATTCTAGTTATATCATTTAAATGATGCAAATAATTCTATATAAGTTTGATGCAAAGGAGATAGTGAGATCGAAGTATCCATTATTCCTCGAGAAACTCAATGACGACGCAAACGGCCCTAACATAATTTACGTTTGAATATGGTCCGGAGATTTCGAGGTAGCACTTGGGCCGACATAAAATCTCATCAAAAGTTAAGAGGCCTACATTAATGTGGCCGGCTGCTTATAACCGCAAGCTCAAAGAGAATGCGTATTTTCCTCTACGTAAGAACGAGTCGGAGCGAGTGACTTAAGACGAACTCAACTTGAGCTAC
>SMSR01013825.1:0-13079 GCA_019453355.1 Ceratina japonica
TAGAAGAGGGAGTATATATAATATTTAATATACAATATATGATATATGATAAGAGAATATATAAGAGAGACTGTATATAATATATGATAAGAGAATATATAAGAGAGACTATATACATATAATATATGATAATAGTATATACAAAAGAGGCTACATATACAAATGCATCGTATAGTTATCCGCCCACGCGATTAGTATGTTTCCCACGGGCCAGGGATTCCGCTGGCTTAACAATACGTTGCAATGACTGGCAACGAGTAATATTCTCGCATCGACGGTAGCATAATAGCCGATGGCTGGGCATTATGAGCGTATAATTAGCAGCCTAAGAATAAGGCGGGCGCGTTTATTACGCCGAATTGTCTCGGAGACTGTACTCCCAGAGCCAAGACTTCGACTATTGTCGCCTGGCCACGGCCAGGGAGAAGAGGAATCATGCGGAACGCCACGTGGAGCCTTCGAGCCTTCGGCTCTGATCAATGGGACCCGGATCGACAGATCCGTTCCCATGCCAACTCGAGCTTTTGTAATACCGACACGTGTACCAACGATGTACTACGTACTTTGTACGAAAATTGTTCAATAGGTCTATTTTATTTATCAGTGTCTTTTTTTGTTTGGCCATTTTTATGGGCATTGTCCATTTATGGTCCATTTATGATCGTTCATATTGGAACGAATCTTTTGAGGTAACTGTACTTATCGAATTTCAAAAATTCAATTAATTGAGGTCCATTTATGATCGTTCATATTGGAACGAATTTTTTGAGGTACCTGTACCTATCGATTTCCAAAAATTCATCGAATTTTAATGATTAATTGTGGTCCATCTATGATCATTCATATTGGAACAAATCTTTTGAGGTACATGTACCTATCGACTTTAAAAAATTCATCGTAATTAATTGTGGTCCATTTATGATAATTAATATTGGAACGAATTTTTTTAGATACCTGTACCTATCGAATTTCAATAATTAATTGTGGTCCATTTATGATAATTAATATTGGAACAAATTTTTTGAAATACCTGTTCCTATCGATTTTCAAAAATTTATCGTAATTAATTGTGCTCCATTTATGATCGTTCATATTGGAACAAATTTTTTGAAATACCTGTATCTAACGACTTTTAAAAATTCATCTTAATTAAATATGGTTCATTTATGATAATTAATATTGGAACAAATTTTTTGAAATACCTGTTCCTATCGATTTTAAAAAATTTATCGTAATTAATTGTGGTCCATTTATGATAATTAATACTGGAACAAATTTTTTGAGATACCTGTACCTATCGACTTTCAAAAATTCATCGTAATTAATTTGCATTTACACATGCAATTTGCGTTGCATACAAAGTTCCATTGAAATCGGTTATGGTGACACTTGGTTGCACCTATAATCGAGACTGCAGATATTTTTATCAGATAAATCTGATTTCGCTGCATTAATTGGCGGTTTCACACGGTGAACGGTAGTTCTCGATCGACTCGTAAATTAATCGCTGGCGATTACGTCATTCGGTGTCCGGTGATCTTATCAAGATCGAGCGTAATCACGTGTGTTTTGTAAAAAAAATCTTTTACAGAGTTGCTAAGGTGGGTAGAATGCAGGTTATTATGCAAATCGCAAATCAGGAATACATATAGTACACCAATTAATTATATTGATTAAAAAGATATTTAACTGAAAATTTTAATTATAAAAATTAAAAATGTGAAATTATAAAAAAAATTCAATTATATACAATTATAAAAGAAATTCAATTATGTAAAATTCTAAAAAAAATTCAATTACATGAAAGTATAAAAAAAAATTCAATTATATAAAATTATAGAAAAAATTCAATTATAAAATTATCAAAATTTCAATTATATAAAATTATAGAAAAAATTCAATTATAAAATTATCAAAATTTCAATTATCTTGTCTCATTGACAAAAAACGAAATTTTCGCGAAATCTGAAGGGATATCCCTTGAAAAAATCTTGGGAAACTTGAAAAGAAATTTGTTTTCACGGAATTTCGCAAAATACAATAAAAATTGTAGACAGATTTAAGTGAAGCTGATATACGATCGAGATTCATGTGAGTACAATTGAAAGCAGGGGAGCGCGGAAGTAGAGGGTGGGGAGTGTCCTCGATCGTTTTCGAAAACCGCTAGAGTTCTTGCATAGATATTACACCCGGTCAATCACGTGCCAGAAGATCATCGTAATGTCCACATAAAACAGAAGTCCACAGCCAGAATCCGGTGCACACCCGGATAACTCGTCGACCAAGTCGTGCCTAAATAGTGATCGAATATCGTAGATAACAAATAAATACTTTAAACATGGTGCGTGTGTAAACATAAACGTCAATATAATAATTATAATTTATATAAAATTTATAGAATTGTAATTTATATAAAATTTATGTAATTATAATTTATATAAAATTTATATAATTTTGTACAAATATAATTTATATAAAATTTATATAATTATAATTTAAATAAAAATGTTTATAAATATAATTTATATAAAAAATTCTTTGACGAAGAATTTATTGTAATTTATTAAATAATTCCTGTGTAATTATCGAATTTTATTTTGCAATTTTTGGATCATTTGGATCGGATTATAATTAATAATACTGAGAATATTAGAATTTATACTGAAAATTCTTTGGCCAAGAAATTTTTATTCCTATTTTAATTGTGAAATCATAATGAGTTTCTGGTTTATAATTTTAGGATGACTTGAACAAGGATCAAATTGCCCGTGAGTAGTGACACTGACTTGACACATAGATTAACATTTGATTATTTATTATTCAAACTGCATAATTCTATTAATATTTGTAATAATAAATAAAGAGAGATATTGGAAGCCTTAGAATTAATTAAATATTATTATTATTATAAATATTACTATTATAAATATTTATTATTATAAGTATTATTATTATAAATATTATAAATATTTATTATTATAAATATTATTATATCATCTGAATTTGGAAATCGTGATTGAAACTTGAAATGTGCAGTCCTGAAGAAGGCCTTCGACGCTTTCGACCACGACAAGAAGGGCAGCATTGGTACTGACATGGTGGGAACAATATTAACCATGTTGGGCTACGAGCTAAGTGAAAAAACCTTGAAGGAAATCATCACGGAGGTCGACGAAGATGGTAATAAAAAAATAAAACCCCCCAACAACACAAACACTAACTGTGTGCATTTTTTACAAAATAAAATATAAATTTAGGAAATCAGCAATTCAAATAATAGCAATTTATTTTAATTCTTTCAAAATTATTTACAATAAACATTTGAATGTTTTCAAATTTATAATAAACATTTCAAATTCTGTGTGCATTTTTTACAAAATGAAATTTCAATTTAAGAAATAAGGAAATAACATCAATTTTTTTAATTCTTCCAAAATTATAATAAACATTTCAATGATTCCTCCGACTAAATTTTTATTAAAAGTTTTTTTTACTGAATCTGTGCTTGATGGATTGATGATAGGATCTGGACAGCTGGAGTTCGAGGAGTTCTGCACGCTGGCAGCGCGGTTCTTAGTAGAGGAGGACACCGAGGCGATGCAACAAGAGTTGCGCGAAGCATTCCGATTGTACGATAAAGAAGGGAACGGGTACATAACCACGGCAGTGTTCCGTGACATTCTCCACGAGCTGGACGACAAGCTGACGCCGCAGGAGTTGGACATGATGATCGAGGAGATCGACGCCGACGGCTCGGGAACGCTCGACTTCGACGGTACGATCACAACACATTCCACATAACACATAACACGTGTATATAGGAATCTCTATATAATGTATTTGTTCATTTATTTATTCATTTATTTATTCAGGTATTTGTTTATTTATTTGTTCATTTATTTATTCAGGCATTTGTTTATTTATTTATTCATTTAATTATTCATTTATTTATTTATTTACTCAGGCACTTGTTTATTTATTTATTCATTTATTTATTCAGGCATTTGTTTATTTATTTATTCATTTATTTATTCAGGCATTTGTTTATTTAATTATTCATTTATTCATTCAGGCATTTATTTATTTATTTATTCATTTATTCATTCAGGCATTTCTTTATTTATTTATTCATTTATTCATTCAGGCATTTCTTTATTTATTTATTCATTTATTTATTCATGTATTTAGTAATTTATTTGTTCATTTATTTATTCATTTATTTATTTATTTATTTACTCAGGCATTTGTTTATTTATTTATTAATTTATTTATTCAGGAATTCGTTTATTTATTTATTCATTTATTTATTCATTCGCTTATTTATTTATTCATTTAGTCAGGCATTTGTTTCTTTATTTATTCATTTAATTATCAGGCATTTGTTTCTTTATTTATTCATTTAATTATCAGGCATTTGTTTATTTATTTATTCATTTATTTATTCATGTATTTATTCATGTATTTATTCATGTATTTGTTAAGTTATTTGTTCATTTATTTATTCATTCACTTGTTTATTCATTTATTTATTCATGTATTTGTTAATTCATTTACTCAATTATGTATTCATTTATTTATTCATTTATTTATTCATGTATATATATTTATCCATTTATTAATTTAATATTGATTAACACTTTCTATAATTACTCAATCGACCGGTTTGCATGAAATTCACGAGAGTGCATATCCGATTCCAGAGTTTATGGAAGTGATGACTGGCGGTGACGACTAGATTGCGGCAATTAATTAGGACGGACGACAGCTACGGTTAAGCTTGGCTACGATTGACGCGAGTGCCGGACGCGGAAGCCGATCGGTTCCACAGTTGATAACCGCGTGAACGTTTCCGGGTGGATTAAACTGCGGCCACCAGTCTGTTGCGGGGCGAGGGGATTTAAAAACGGTGACAAAACGACTACAAAAGACAAAAATGAGAGTAAAGATTGCACAACGTTGCGTCAAGTTTGAGAAGGATTGATGCAATTTTATTTGGACTCTGTGTCTCGCTTCAATTAATAATATGGACTGAATAATGTAATAATTTTTATGATTTATGATTGCAATATATAAATGTTTAAAAATTCATCATTTTCTATGAGTATAATTTATTTATATAGTATTTGATTTTAATGAAAGGAGGAAATATTCATATATCGATTAAAATTAATTACTTGATTTATGATTGCAATATACAAATATTTAAAAATTCATCAGTTTCTATGAGTGTAATTTATTTATATAGTATTTGATTTTAATGAAAGGAGGAAATATTTATATATCGATTAAAATCAATTACTTGATTTATAATTGCAATTTACTAATGTTCAAAAGCTCATCACTTTCTATGAGTGTAACTTATTTATATAGTATTTGATTTTAATGAAAGGAGGAAATATTCATATATCGATTAAAATCAATTACTTGATTTATGATTGCAATATATCATACAAAAGTTTAAAAATTCACCATTTTCTATGAGTGTAATTTCTTTACGTAGTTTTTGATTTCAATGAAACGAGAAAATATTCATATATCGATTAAAATCAATTACTTGACTGTTATTGAAATTATTATAAAAATTTCCTATCTTGGAATTCAGGCATTCAAACAATTATTAAACAATTATTCATTTCAATTCATACAATTATTAAACCAAGTGTCTTGTTTCAATTCATACAATTATTAAAACAAGTGTCTTGTTTCAATTCATACAATTATTAAAACAAGTGTCTTGTTTCAATGAATACTATAGACTGAATGGTATAATTTTATCTAATTCAAGGCTTGAAGACAATTAAAAAAATTACTCGATCAAACGATAGATTTATAATACATAATAACAGATGTAATAAATAATAAGTAATAACAGGGTACGAGAACAGGAAGCCAATATAATTCAATCGTAGTCTAGCAGGTCTGATACAGGCTGTCGTATCGATTTGACGCCTGGAGACCGCAACCGTGAGCACGTCCAAGGTATGCGGTGAAAGGCACCCACAGGGGCACCCTGTATGTATCTATATAAGAAATACATACATCAATAATTTTCAATTATAAAAATTGTAATAGAATCTGGCAGTAAATGAAATCTGACGAATTGAAAATAAAAATCTGATATAAAATAAATAATGGGATGTATGTATATATGTAAGAAATACATACATCAATAATTTTCATATAAAAATTGTAATAGAATCTGGCATTAAATAAAATCTGACTAATTGAAGCTAAAAATCTGATATAAAATAAAGTGGGATATATGTATGTATGTAAGAAACACATACATAGATCCTACTTTATTTTATTTTAATTTAGCTTCAATTAGAATCAATCAAATAGATTTTAGTTGATGCCAGATTTTATTACAATTTTTATAATTGCAAATTTTTTATTGATAATAATTTTGAGAACAACCCTTGAATTCTCAGAGGGTTTTAAATTTAACACCGCGTTAAATCGGCCGTGAACTGAAACACGACCTCGGTTAAACTCGTGATATTTCGAAATTTGGCTCGAGCCGCCACGCACAGTACATTAACTCCAGTGACAAAGTTCTGCGACAAGCGTGAAGCGAAGACCGCGGATAATTTATTACGTCTGCCCGCCTAATAATGATACAGTTTCGTACAGCCTCTGCCTCATCATCTGACTAAATAACTATAATAATAAAAATACTACACCTAAAACTGTAACATAACGTGATTTAATAATTATTCCATTAATTACTATTAAAAAAAATGGGATAAAAAAGAATTTTATTCCATTAATTACTATTAAAATAATGGAATAACAAAATTTTGTTCCATTAATTAAAATATTGAAAATTTCCCATTAATTAAAATATTAAAAGTAATTTAAAAAATGGAATAAAAAAAAAGGTATTGCATTAATTACTTCGCAAAGAATTCCGTGAAGTGTTAGATTGGAAACGACCCTAATTGAGGATTATGTGCGGTACACGGTCAATCGGTCCGAAATAGGTTCGCAGCGATGTTTGTTGTCCGACATGGAATTTCCTGTCGTTGGATTGAAAGGTGCAATCGCGACGGGCGGAGTAGTGGCGAAGTGAACGGGAGCGACGGGACGCGACACGACAGAGGCGAACGCCAAAACGGGCGTCTGAAATGTCCATAGATGTCATTATCCCGGCAACTCCCACGTTGCGAGCTAATCGGCTTTCAGCGCAAATGGCCGGCTCTCAATAATGACCACTCTATATTCGGAATGCCCACACGGTGCCATTACAACGGAAATTACCTCCACTGTTCGTACCAGAAGATTAGAAAGATGATTAGAGAGAAATACTAAATGAATTTAATGTTAAATGGCCATTTTTTTAATAGTAATTACTTTAGGTTTAAGTGGTGTCACGCTTGAGGTACTTGAATTCCAAGGACACTTGTCCTTGAGTCCAAAATGGACTCTTGTCCTCTTGAGTCCAAAAAGGACACTAGTCCTTGAATTTATGACTTGAATACAGATCCTTTGCAAGATCCCTAGGTCCTTCGACCTCCAACAACTGACATTATTCAACAATTAGTTAAAAAAAAATGGTACAGTCCATTTCATTCATCATCATTACTCGATATCCAAGAAGGACACTTGTCCTTGAGACCAAAATGGACTCTTGTCCTCTCTAATCCAAAAAAGACACTTATCCTTAGGTCTATGACTTGAATACAGATCCTTTGCAAGATCTCTAGGTCCTTCGACCTCCAACAACTGTCATTCTTCAACAATCAGTGCAAACAAAAATGGTACAGTCCATTTCATACATAAACGACCTCGATTCACGTTCTCTCCTAACTATTTCGGACTCTCATGAGTATTTTGGATCCTGGCTGACTTCTGAATGACTGAAAGACTTGAAATTCCATTGGTACATTANTGACCTCGATTCACGTTCTCTCCTAAGTATTTCGGACTCTCATCAGTATTTTGGATTCTGGCTGACTTCTGAATGACTGAAAGACTTGAAATTCCGTTGGTACATTATCGGTACCAGTTAGGATCGCGATTGGTAGCGAGTGACAGTTCTTTTTGCTCGGATTCTTGTGCCTCTGGTAGCGAGATCCTTCCACGGTTAAAAACAAATAGAATAGCGGGCTGCGAGGGACGGAACGCGATCAAGGCCATCCGAGTGCTGGAATGCAGCCAAGTTTATAGCAGGTATTACCGATATATTGTGTAATTCGACGGACTGCTATTAACAGTGGATGCAACCTCTCTATGCAAATACGTTGCGTGCGTTGCGTGTATCGATGCCGCAGAGTTTGCCAATCCGCGGTTTCGATCTCATTCCCGCCTCACATCAAGATTTATTCAGGACTCAAAAGAGTCAGTGAGCAGGTTTGATGAGCAAAAAGGGTTGGATGAGTTAGGTAGGAGCTTTTGTCCATTTTTGATGCCACAAACATAAAATGGCACAAATTATCAAATTGATCGATAAATATTGAAATATTTAAGCAAAAGAATGAAGATTCAACCAAAATTTAATATTTAAATTGCGATTTTATCGAGGAAATGTCATAAAATAAAAACGCAAATGGCCACAACTGTGGCTGAAGACTCCTTAACCTTGACCATCGATTCTTTCTCTCTCCTTCGAATCATAAATCGAAGNGCGTGTATCGATGCCGCAGAGTTTGCCAATCCGCGGTTTCGATCTCATTCCCGCCTCACATCAAGATTTATTCAGGACTCAAAAGAGTCAGTGAGCAGGTTTGATGAGCAAAAAGGGTTGGATGAGTTAGGTAGGAGCTTTTGTCCATTTTTGATGCCACAAACATAAAATGGCACAAATTATCAAATTGATCGATAAATATTGAAATATTTAAGCAAAAGAATGAAGATTCAACCAAAATTTAATATTTAAATTGCGATTTTATCGAGGAAATGTCATAAAATAAAAACGCAAATGGCCACAACTGTGGCTGAAGACTCCTTAACCTTGACCATCGATTCTTTCTCTCTCCTTCGAATCATAAATCGAAGTCCAACAATTGAGAACTCCAATTCCAGCAATTCCCACGGGAAGTGAGTCACCCACGCGTGGAACCGTCAGCGGTTTTTTTACAGAAACCTGAACGACGTCTATTACGAAACGATAATTAAGCTTTTTGCTAGCTCGCAGGATAAAATCTGAATGTCCCGTTTTTCCTCTTTTTTTTTCTTTTCTAAATAAAAACGAGCTTGCAACATTCTAAGGTCGTTGCATGACGCGAGAATTAGCGTGCAGCGACAAACGCTCGCCGTTCGCGAAAGTAAAAGTTATCGTCGACAGGATCGGCATTATACATAAACGAACGGACCATAAATAATTCCGCTGGCTGGGTCTAATCGATCTGGGACCGTGCCGCGGACGCTTGAATCGATATCGTGACGACATGCCCGGCCCGGCGAACGGGACCACGCGCAACAAGTACCACCGCGAGGCCCGTACACTCAAAATCCCGGCCACTTTCCACCTCGTGTTCGACTATTTCCCAGTCATGCCGATTACGAAATACCAGTGCTTTGGGTTACGTTGCGATTTGGATAGATCGGGCCCGGATAGGATGGGATAAGTTGGGCTAGGTTAGGTTCCTAGTTATTTTGAAGAGGATTTTTTAAATTTTGGGGTAGAGGGTGATCTGGCTAGGTTAGGCGATGCTAGGCTAGTTTTGGTTAGGTTTCAAGCTATTTGGAAAAAATTCCCTAAAATTTCAGGCTATATTATGATTTGATCAAACTAGACTGGGGTGAGCTAGCTTAGGTTCCCAGTTATTTTAGTTTGGCCAAAGAAACTAAGAAAGAACTAGAAGGTCCCCAGTTATTTTGAAGAAAATCGTTAAAATTTTAGGGTAAAGAATGATTTGGCTAGATTAGGCGATGCTAGGCTGGGTTAGTTTAGGTTAGACTCCCAGCTATTTGAAAGAAAATCCCTAAAATTTCAGGCTAGCTTATGATTTGGTCAGACTAGACTAGGCTAAGCCTTAGGTCCATTTCCAATCACTCAAATTATAATTTTGCAGGCTTTTAGGCTAAATTGAAATTAGTTTAGATCAGGTTAGACCATCCTAAGTTAGGCTGGGTTAGGTCTCCAGTTATTTTGAAGAAAATCTCTGAAGTTTTAGGGTAAAGAATGATTTGTCTAGGTTAGGCAATGCTAGGCTGGGCTAGTTTAGGTTAGGTTCCCAGCTGTTTCAAAGAAAATCCCTAAAATTTCAGGCTATATCATAATTTGGTCAAACTAAACTGGACTAAGTCTTGGGACCATTTCCAATTACTCAAATTATAATTTTGCAGGCTTTTAGGCTAAATTGAAATTAGTTTAGATCAGGTTAGACCATCCTAAGTTAGGCTGGGTTATGTCTCCAGTTATTTTGAAGAAAATCTCTGAAGTTTTAGGGTAAAGAATGATTTGACTATGTTAGGCGACGCTAGGCTGAGCTAGTTTAGGTTAGGCTCACAGCTATTTGAACGAAAATCCCCAAAATTTCAGGCTACCTTATGATTAGATCAAACTTGACTGGGCTACAGTTCCCAGTCTCTCAAATTATAATTTTCCAGGCTCTTAGGCTAAATTGTAATTAGTTTAGATCAGGTTAGACCATCCTAAGTTAGGCTAGGTTATGTCTCCAGTTATTTTGAAGGAAATCCTTAAAATTTTAGGGTAAAGCATGATTTGGCTAGGTTAGGCGATGTTAGGCTGGGCTAGTTTAATTTAGATTCCCAGCTATTTGAAAGAAAATCCCTAGAATTTCAGGCTTCCTTATGACTTGGTCAAGCTAGACTGGGAGCTAGCTTAGGCTCATTTCCAGTCACTCAAATTATAATTTTGCAGGCCCTGGAGCTAAATTGTAATTAGTTTAGACCATCCTAAGTTAGGCTAGGTTAGATCCCCAGTTATTTTGTAGAAAATCCCTAAAATTTCAGGCTTCCTTATGATTTGGTCAAGTTAGATTGGGAGCTAGCTTAGGCTCATTCTCAGTCACTCAAATTATAATTTTCCAGGCTCTTAGGCTAAATTGTAATTAGTTTAGATAAGGTTAGACCATCCTAAGTTGCTTTAGGTTAGGCTAGGTTAGGTTCCCAGCTATTTGAAAGAAATTCCCTAAAATTTCTGTCTACCTTATGATTTGGTCAAGTTAAACTGGGAGCTAGCTTAGGCTCATTTCCAGTCACTCAAATGATAATTTTCCAGGCTCTTAGGCTAAATTGTAATTAGTATATTTTAGATTAGACTATCCTAAGTTGTGGGTTAGGTTCACTCCCAGTCCTTCAAATCACGATATTACAGACTTCTCGATCAAATTACAGCTACTTTAGCTCAGACTCAGCTTCGCCCATGCCAATTTCCCACTTATTCGAAAGAAAGTCACTAAATGCCCACGGATCCGCCTCAGATTGGCTCATAATTCATTCCCCTGAACTGATAGCCGCGATTAGAAACGGAAATTCGCCTAATTCGTTCTCGGGGAGAAGAAACGGTGGGAAAAAGACGCAATTTACACTGTGAGCATGCACGTTCGTGGTCATTTACCTTTCTAGATAATAACTTCAGTCCCGGGCGTGCATTTTCTCCCCAGATCTTCGCTGGGAATCGTTAAACGTAATTGATTAGCGGTCGAATCGGCCGGACGAAATTCAGCAATCCCTCTCTCTGTCGGTGGCTGTCGTAATTACCCGAAGTCCCGCGCGCGATTGACTATAATTACCGGTCTCGAACATCACTGGGCGTTTCGCGGCCATTTACAAACCCTAGTAATCCCAGCGAAGATCAAAATGACCAGCGAACAGCTTTCCTAAGACCCCGACAAATTATCTCCTTATCTCGTAGCTCCACGTGTGACTTTCATATGCACCGTCGAACGTGTCTCACTTTCAGCACAATAATTTCCCTAGATTCTCGAGAATCGCTTAGGAGCCTCTGACCTCCTTCTATTCAGAGATTAGATCGCTCTACGGAGTAGTATCATTACTCTAATTTCCAACAGAAATCGTTAAACATTGTACGGGGATTTTTGCACAGGCCGAGCAATCTCCCGCGCGCGCGCGCGCGCGTCTGACGCAACGACTCGGCCGATTGAATTTCGTGGGGAAGGTGAACGCACATAGTAGAGTAACAAATAGTTCGGACCGGTATTCCGCGCATACCGGGCACTTACGCGCGGCGAGGGCGTTAAAAGGCCGAAGGAAACCCGCGGAACGCCTTTCACCGCTCGTCGGCCAACGGGCCATGCTACGGATCGCGAGCCGATGCGTCTAACCCAACCGGTCCCAGATCGAATGTGATTCACGACCGGGTTNTAAATAGTAATGTTAATCAGGAATGGTCCTAAAAATGGTAAAATGGTCAACTGTCAACGATTCATTTCTTCAATTAAAGAATTGCAATCTTCTTTAATTAAAAAACATTTATTTATTGAGTCATTTGATCAGGAATGGTCCTAAAAATGATAAAATGGTCAACTGTCAACGAATAATTTCTTCAATTCAAGAATTGCAATCATTTTTAATTAAAGAATATTTATTTATTGAGTCATTTGATCAGGAATGGTCCTAAAAATGGTAAAATGGTCAACTGTCAACGATTCATTTCTTCAATTCAAGAATTGCAATCCTTTTTAATTGAAGAATATTTATTTATTGAGTTCTCTGATCAGGAATTGTCCTAAAAATAGTAAAATGGTCAACTTTCAACGATTTATTTCTTTAATTAAAGAATTGCAATCCTTTTTAATAAAAGAATATTTATTTATTGAGTTCTTTGATCAGGAATGTTCCTAAAAATGGTAAAATGGTCAACTGTCAACGATTCATTTCTTTAATTAAAGAATTGCAATCCTCTTTAATTCAAAAATATTTATTTATTGAGTCATCTGATCAGGAATGGTCCTAAAAATGATAAAATGGTCAACTGTCAACGAATAATTTCTTCAATTAAAGAATTGCAATCCTCATTAATTCAAAAATATTTATTTATTGAGTTCTCTGATCGGGAATTGTCCTAAAAATGATAAAATGGTCAACTGTCAACGATTCATTTCTTCAATTAAACAATTGCAATCCTTTTTAATTGAAGAATATTTATT
>SMSR01013826.1:763-13153 GCA_019453355.1 Ceratina japonica
GTAATATTCAGCGAGGTATTATTGCGAGAACGGGAACGGCGGGAGGGAGGGAGGGAGGAACCGTAATGGCGCGACGCGACGGAGGATTGCGACGATAAACAGACAATCGTGGAAAGTTTATCGTGACAAGAATTTGGCGTAGTAACGACCAGCGAAACACCCGGTCTCGAGCTAATGACTCGCAATAAAGTAAATTTCCTCCCAGGCGTAGCCAGAAGTGCTATTAACGCTTTTGCTCTCGGAGAAGTTTGCTTCCAGCCGTCGACTAGGGACGCGGTAGCGAAGTCTCCGTTTCCCTTCGTTAACCGTGACAACGAACAAATTTTTTTCTTTTCCTTGCTCTTTGCATTCTTGATCCGACTTGGACTTAAGTCGGTCATTAAATATTCCTGATCGATGAGAAAATGTAGGAGGAGACTACTTTGTATCTATAATATAACCGCATCGTTTAATTACGGTAAAGTCTGCGGGATCGTCGAGCGCCCGGCTGGCTCAAAGCGTGCGAGATCGCGTTCTCTGCCTTTACCCCCGTTGCAACCTCGGCTGACAGTCTCTCCTTACCGTACGACCGCACCGTTGATTTATACTACTGCGCGGTAAAGCGGTAACTAACAACCCTTGTGACTAACGGGGCAGCGAGTTCATAAATTCGATGTAATCGTTCTCATCGTTTCTCCTTCGCTGCTGGCCTGACAGCCGATCAACTTATCTCGCTTCGAAATTTCCCAATTACTTTATAAGTATCGGAATTTAGCGTTTTTATCGTCTTTTTCCTAAAATAAAATCGAGACAATCTTTTGTGGAATTTCTTCTGAGATCAGCGGAACTTCTTACTTGGTTGTCTAAACAGAAGTGAAGTGACTTTCGGTGTCCCGGGAAAGCTCCTATTAAAAAATTGTGTTTTAATACAAAAATCTCGTTGCGAAGTGTTGCGCCGGGGAGTAGAGTGACATATTAGAGAGCTAAAGCGAGCACGGGCGAGCCCAGAATTCGATTACACAGCAATCTCCTGGCATTTGCTACCGGTATCCGGCAATTTTAAGTCATACGCGCTAGTGAGCTCAGCATTTTGGTAATTAAAACGGGACTATCTGTCGCTAAGTAAATTTCTACTGCCACTCGGATTGTTTCCAAAATACTCACAGGCGAATACAATTCGCCGTCTTTGATGTACCAGGAACCTAATCAATTTTGTAATGTAATTATTTATCAATAAAACGAATATATTTCTATTGCCACTCGAACTGTTTCCAAAATGCTCAGAGGTGAATACAATTCGTGTTTGAGGTACCAGACACCCAATCAATAGTTTTATGTAATCATTTATGGATAAAACAAGTGTATTTCTACTGCTACTCGAACTGTTTCCAAAAAGCTCAGAGGTGAATACAATACATGTTTGAGGTACCAGGCACCTAATCAATTTTTTTATGCAATTATTCATGGATAAAATAGGTGTATTTCTACTGCCACTCGAATTGTTTACAAAATACTCACAGGCGAATACAATTTGCCGTCTTTGATGTACCAGAAACCTAATCAATTTTTTAATGTAATTATTTATCAATAAAACAAATGTACTTCTACTGCCACTCTTACTGTTTCCAAATGCTCAGAGGTGAATACAATTCATGTTTGACATACCAGACACCTAATCAATTTTTTTATGCAATTATTCATGGATAAAATAGATGTATTTCTACTGCCACTCGGATTGTTTTCAAAATACTCACAGGCGAATACAATTTGCCGTCTTTTATGTACCAGAAACCTAATCAATTTTTTAATGTAATTATTTATCAATAAAACAAATGTACTTCTACTGCCACTCGAACTGTTTCCAAAAAGCTCAGAGGTGAATACAATTCATGTTTGACGTACCAGACACCTAATCAATTTTTTTATGCAATTATTCATGGATAAAATAGATGTATTTCTACTGCCATTCGGATTGTTTTCAAAATACTCACAGGCGAATACAATTTGCCGTCTTTGATGTACCAGAAATCTAATCAATTTTTTAATGTAATTATTTATCAATAAAACAAATGTATTTCTATTGCCACTCGAACTGTTTCCAAAAAGCTCAGAGGTGAATACAATTCATGTTTGACGTACCAGACAACTAATCAATTTTTTTATGTAATTATTCATGGATAAAACAGATTGACACTCGAACTGTTTCCAAAAAACTCAGAGGGGAGTACAATACATGTTTGAGGTACCAGGCACCTAATCAATTTTTTTATGTAATTGTTCATGGATAAAATAGATGTATTTCTACTGCCACTCGGATTGTTTTCAAAATACTCACAGGCGAATACAATTTGCCGTCTTTTATGTACCAGAAACCTAATCAATTTTTTAATGTAATTATTTATCAATAAAACAAATGTACTTCTACTGCCACTCGAACTGTTTCCAAAAAGCTCAGAGGTGAATACAATTCATGTTTGACGTACCAGACACCTAATCAATTTTTTTATGCAATTATTCATGGATAAAATAGATGTATTTCTACTGCCATTCGGATTGTTTTCAAAATACTCACAGGCGAATACAATTTGCCGTCTTTGATGTACCAGAAATCTAATCAATTTTTTAATGTAATTATTTATCAATAAAACAAATGTATTTCTATTGCCACTCGAACTGTTTCCAAAAAGCTCAGAGGTGAATACAATTCATGTTTGACGTACCAGACAACTAATCAATTTTTTTATGTAATTATTCATGGATAAAACAGATTGACACTCGAACTGTTTCCAAAAAACTCAGAGGGGAGTACAATACATGTTTGAGGTACCAGGCACCTAATCAATTTTTTTATGTAATTGTTCATGGATAAAATAGATGTATTTCTACTGCCACTCGGATTGTTTTCAAAATACTCACAGGCGAATACAATTTGCCGTCTTTTATGTACCAGAAACCTAATCAATTTTTTAATGTAATTATTTATCAATAAAACAAATGTATTTCTATTGCCACTCGAACTGTTTCCAAAAAGCTCAGAGGTGAATACAATTCATGTTTGACGTACCAGACAACTAATCAATTTTTTTATGTAATTATTCATGGATAAAACAGATTGACACTCGAACTGTTTCCAAAAAACTCAGAGGGGAGTACAATACATGTTTGAGGTACCAGGCACCTAATCAATTTTGTATGTAATTGTTCATGGATAAAATAGATGTATTTCTACTGCCACACGGATTGTCTCCAAAAAACTCAAAGTGGAGTACAATACATGTTTGATACACTAGGCACTTAATCAATTTTTTTGTGTAATTATTTATGGATAAAACAGATGTTCTTTCATACTTTCTGTCTTGATAATCGCGAGAAGAATATGAAAGGGATTAGTCAGAGACTAATAGTAACCCGGAGTCTATTGATGGGCGAGGGTGGAAGAAAATATTTTTCATCGCTTCCCTCCGTTCCGACCCTCGTTTATCTCTTCGACGGGCATGATTGGCGCCGAAGGATACACCAATACACGGTAATCTTGTTAAACATCCTAATCTCGAAAAGAAATGAAATGTCGAGGATGACAACGACGGCGCGCCATCCCCTTTACTTTCCACCCTCCCTTGGTCTCTATTCACGGTCGTAGCCAAGATCGAAGAGGCCCGAGAAGCTTTTCCGATGACGAATCAATCTTGGCTCTGTCTACTACGCGAACGGCGCGGTTTGGCCGGGCAGTCGCGCGGACGGGATAGGACGTGCCCGTTCGAAAATCGAAATTCCGTCCTCGTTTGTTTTCTGGAACAATGAATCGTTGTCATCGGGGACACTCCAGTTCGTTTGGAACGGATATTGTGTTCCTTCCACTGCGCTATTTGTTCTTGCGCAATCAGGGTGTACCGCAATTTGAAAATTTCGTCTCGCAGAACGGAGTACACGTGGCAAATAGATAGCTCGCCGCACGAACTACCCGGGTCTAATTTATTACGAAAGTAAAGCAACTCTCTTAGTCTGCTCGGTCGTAAAATAACGATGCGTTGAGTTACAACTGTACACAAGGATGTAATTCTTTCCCGTCTCGCGTCACATTCAATTATCGATTCGGCCATAAACAAAAAAGGGAAACGGTGAAAAATATCGAACTCGGAGAGATCCTTCTCGGAGAAGTTGAAATTTACGAGTCCCTCGTTCCCCAGGGAGTGTCGAAAGTTTCGCGTTACGATAACTTCCCGCCGAGATGGGCCCCAGCTCGGAGAAAGATGGAAAAGTCTCGCTCCCCGAATATCGTTTAATTATTCGCTCAAAGGTCTCCGCCGCTACACCAGAGAGCTTGTAAAAGATAACGAACATCGTCGCATAAACTTCGGAGGCTTTCGAGTCGAGTAGGAGCGGCTCGTTCGCAGACGAATATTCAGTCACGAGTGGCAACAAAATTCCCCCGTGTCAATAGTTCTTTTTTACGACGATACTCGAAACCGAGATTCGACGAGCATTTAGACCGGGGTGTGTTTCGAAATTCATACTACCGAACTTTGTAATTGTTACGTTCCAAGTAGTGATGGGCACTATCGACTAATTTCAAGTATCGACTATCCAGTGATTAATCGGATCATACTATCGACTATTTAGTTGATAGTTTTTAGTCGGCTGAAATATCGTTTGTGTGGTCATGCGTCTAGATCATATTCATTATACTGATGGGCACTATCGACTAATTTTAACTATCGACTACTTAGTAATTATTTAGTTACTTATTTATTTCGTTTTACTGATCCAATATCCTAATATTCTAATATTCCAATATTCCAGTACTTTAGTATTCCAATATTCCAATATCCTAATATTCTAATATTCAAAAATTCCAGTACTTTAATATACTAATATTCCAATATTCCAATGTTCTAGTGATCTAATAGTCTAATATACAAATATTTCTATATTCCAGTAATCTAATACTTCAATATGCTAATGATCTAATATTCTAATATTCCAATATTCCAGTGCTTTAATATTCCGATATTCTAGTGATCTAATATTCTAATATTCCAATATTCCAGTACATTAATATTCCAATATTCTAATATTCTAATATTCCAATATTCCAGTACTTTAATATCCCAACATTCCAGTACTTTAATATCCCAACATTCCAATATTCCAATATTCCAATATTCCAATATTCCAATATTCCAATATTCCAATATTCTATAATATTCCAGTACTTTAACATTCCAATATTCCAATATTCTAATATTCTAATATTCCAATATGGCAATATTCCAATATTCCANCCACGAGTGGCAACAAAATTCCCCCGTGTCAATAGTTCTTTTTTACGACGATACTCGAAACCGAGATTCGACGAGCACTTAGACCGGGGTGTGTTTCGAAATTCATACCACCGAACTTTGTAATTGTTACGTTCCAAGTAGTGATGGGCACTATCGACTAATTTCAAGTATCGACTATCCAGTGATTAATCGAATCATACTATTGACTATTTAATCGATAGTTTTTAGTTGGCTGAAATATCGTTTGTGTGGTCATGCGTCTAGATCATGTTTATAATAGTGATGGGCACTATTGACTAATTTTAACTATCGACTACTTAGTAATTATTTAGTTACTTATTTATTTCGTTTTACTGATCCAATATTCTAATATTTTAATATTCCAATATGCAAATATTTGAATATTTTCTAGTGATCTAATATGCAAATATTTCTATATACCAGTAAACTAATACTTCAATATGCTAATGATCTAATATTCCAATATTAAAATATTCCAGTGCTTTAATATTCCGATATTCTAGTGATTTAATATTCTAATATTCCAATATTCCAGTACTTTAATATTCCAATATTCCAGTACTTTAATATCCCAACATTCCAATATTTCATTATTCCAATATTCTAATATTCTAATATTCCAGTACTTTAACATTCCAATATTCTAATAATCTAATATTCTAATATTCTAATATTCCTATATAGCAATATTCCCAAATTCTAATATTCCAATATAGCAATATTCTAATATTCCAATATTCCAGTGATCTAATATTCTAATATTCCAATATTCTAGTACTTTAATATTGCAATATTCTAGTGATCGAATATTTCAATATTCCAGTACTTTAGTATTCGAATATTCGAATATTTCGATAATCCAGTACTAAGTTGTCCGTAGTATGAAAAATAGCACACAATAGTATGATAGTATATGACAGTGTGTGATAGTATATGATAGTATGAAAGTATGATAGTATATGATAGCATGATAGTTCAGGGTCATGATGATAGTGTACGATAGTACTTGATAATGGTTCGATGTAGTCGATAAATCAAAAAAATTAGTCGACTAAAAGTATCGTTGATATATCGACTAAATCGGTAGTTTTTAGTCGATGGTGCCCATCACTAGTTCCAAGTTACTAGGACGTCGATTGCGAATGTGGAACAGCGTCGGCAACAATAATACTTATCGGGCGAATAAATGCAAGTATTTAGAACACAGATATATGTATAAAACACAATTTTAATAGTGATAAAGTCTTGGAGCGTTCTTGTGGGAAAGTAGCGTTTGACGAGGGTCACTATATAGCAATATTCCCAAATTCTAATATTCCAATATAGCAATATTCTAATATGCCAATATTCCAGTGATCTAATATTCTAATATTCCAATATTCTAGTACTTTAATATTGCAATATTCTAGTGATCGAATATTTCAATATTCCAGTACTTTAGTATTCGAATATTCGAATATTTCGATAATCCAGTACTAAGTTGTCCGTAGTATGAAAAATAGCACACAATAGTATGATAGTATATGACAGTGTGTGATAGTATATGATAGTATGAAAGTATGATAGTATATGATAGCATGATAGTTCAGGGTCATGATGATAGTGTACGATAGTACTTGATAATGGTTCGATGTAGTCGATAAATCAAAAAAATTAGTCGACTAAAAGTATCGTTGATATATCGACTAAATCGGTAGTTTTTAGTCGATGGTGCCCATCACTAGTTCCAAGTTACTAGGACGTCGATTGCGAATGTGGAACAGCGTCGGCAACAATAATACTTATCGGGCGAATAAATGCAAGTATTTAGAACACAGATATATGTATAAAACACAATTTTAATAGTGATAAAGTCTTGGAGCGTTCTTGTGGGAAAGTAGCGTTTGACGAGGGTCGTTCAGGCGGTTAATCGGCGTTCTCTTGTGATCGACCACCAATGGTAGCTCTCGTCAACCGAAATCCCGTCAGACTTTTGCCAACGAAAGCCGCACGTCAAACGTTAAAGCCCCTTTCCAACGTTACCTGGTCGGTTCGCGGAGAAAGAGACTTACGCGCGACGTAGAGCTTTCCCGCGAGGCTCGCGCTAGCGACTCATATCGATATTTCCTCAAAAGGGGCCTCTCCCGTTAGGTAGTATAGGCAATAAAGTCACCCTTGACCGAGTTTGTTCTCCTCGGCCACGTTTCATCGTTTCCACCCTCCTAGCCTGCTTCCCTTCTTCCAGTGTGTCACAACAAATCGAACCGAATGTTCCGTGAAAAGAAACCCGAACTCCATGCGAGTGGCAATTAATTGCGCGGGCCGGGCGATATTTTTCTTTGGGTTACACGCGACGCGGATCGATGCTCGGGCTCGTAAGCATTCATCGACACCTTTCTGGCTCGTGTTCCGGCATATAACGAAGTGGCTGACACCATTGATTAATGACACTTTGGCCGCGACCCGGGAACGCCTTGTAACATCTTGTAACTCGGCGAATTCCGTGTCGCCGTTCAAGAATTATCGACTCTGGCAACAGTCCGGAATATTCACTAAACATTCCCAGAACTCCAACAGATCTCAGTTAGTCTCACCGCCGAACTTTCCCTCGTCAATAAACAAAATTGTTTAGTGCAAAAACTTTTCCTTCGCCCGAACGAAAAACGTTTCAGAGAAAAGTTCTAGCCTTAGTTATCACAAATAAGGTCTTATGCAATTTCCCCGCAAGTCCAGGTTTAGTGTTTGAGGAAAAACGAAAGTTTTTCCCAAAGTTCGCCGGATTTTGTCAATGCCACGAAGGTGCCGATTAATGATGCCTAACTCGTTAAATACCGAAGTTAGAAGAAAAATTTATAGAATCTTTCTTGTAGAAGACGTCAATATCTACTACTTTTGTTGAAAATACTTTTCGCTAGCGTCGATAATTAAGCACGGACGAAATATCACACGGTATCAGTCGTACGATCTTCCTATAAAACTAAAAAAGTTCTCAAGCTCTCTGCAACCAATTCACTGAAAATGTTTAATAAAACGATACGTTCGAAGGAACTCCTCTTTAAACTTCTTAAATGCCTCGATGGCCGCTTCGAGTATTCAACTATACTTACGTATGAGAGAATAGCATCCTCTAGAGGCGCATAGAAGAGTCTCCTCCGTCTAAAATTTTCAAATTAATCGATCCTCGCCGTGCGATCCGTCGCATTGCAACAGCCGGCACTCGATGGTCCAATCGGGAAATGCACCAGGCGAAACTCGTGGATATCGAGTAGAGAACAATGGTATTAAAGCGAGCATTAAGAGGCGCGGCNCATAGAATCTTTCTTGTAGAGGACGTCAATATCTACTACTTTTGCAGAAAATACTTTTCGCTAGCGTCGATAATTGAGCACGAACGAAATATCACACGGTATCAGTCGTACGATCTTCCTATAAAACTAAAAAAGTTCTCAAGCTCTCTGCAAACAATTCACTGAAAATGTTTAATAAAACGAGACGTTCGAAGGAACTCCTCTTTAAACTTCTTAAATGCCTCGATGGCCGCTTCGAGTATTCAACTATACTTACGTATGAGAGAATAGCATCCTCTAGAGGCGCATAGAAGAGTCTCCTCCGTCTAAAATTTTCAAATTAATCGATCCTCGCCGTGCGATCCGTCGCATTGCAACAGCCGGCACTCGATGGTCCAATCGGGAAATGCACCAGGCGAAACTCGTGGATATCGAGTAGAGAACAATGGTATTAAAGCGAGCATTAAGAGGCGCGGCGATCGAGCCAAGGAAGTGCAAACTTTCGTTGAATAGCTTGGTTAAAATGAAAAGGCGTAGCGAGGGAAGTTATGCCAACTTGTGAATTTTCTTTAAACTGGAGGTACGACGTTCTTGGCCTGATTGCTTTTTCTATAACCGAGTTACCCGGGCTGGGAACGATCGTTCTCCGAAATTATCGATGGTCACGGAATCGAGGCGGGGTCTCAAGGATGAATCCTGAACCTCGCAAATTTCCTAACATGTATTCCCAATAAAATGCAAACCGAGGAGGTACCTATTATATTACTGATTCTCGTGATCAATAGTACATTATAATACGAAGTATAAAATTGTAGGTTGAAGTCGGATTAATAATAAATGGGATTACACCGACTGGATGTCATTGTCGCGTTGTCGACACGTCGAACTTCGCCCGTCGCCGGCAAACAACTTCGCGAAGAACATTAATTAACCCGTTACACCTCCGGCGGCGCGAGCAGCTTAATTAATAGCTGTAATTACGCGCGATTATCGAAGCGAATCTAGTTAATTAATTACCATGGACAACTCTGTCCACGTCCGGTTTTTTCACCGACGCATTAACGGAATGAAATCAGCTAGCGAGAAAGCTGAAAGTAGAAGTTCGCGATACCGCATTCAAATTGATGGATGAGATTTGAGACTAATTAGTCGATCGGATTCAGGGGGTCCGCACGTGTATGGCGCATTGTCTCCGGTGGAACAGTCCGCGCGCCGGGGCAATTACACGGCCGATGACGGAGAATCGGCTTCTCGGAACAAACCGTTTCGATTTGATAACGCGAGACGTAGCCGGCAAATTATTTCACGGCGAGTTAATTAATGACGCGGCCCGCTATGTCGCGTAGCCGCCGCGCTGCCGTGCCGCGGTCCGTTCATTCAGGGACCGCGATATCGTGCAGCGAGCGTGAAATCGCATTAAAACGCTGGATGTAACGATAGCGGTCACCCTAAATCATGTCGATATTCCCACCGCAAACCTAAGCTCGGCGACGTTTTACGTCGGACTGATAAGATCATCGAAGTTAAAACATTCTTCTTTTGAAAATACCTTTACTCACTCGTCAAGCAATTTTTTCTCGCCTTTTTACGGTATAACATAAAAGTAAATACGTTTGAAATGAATGTTTGTCAGGGTGGAAAATTCTGGGAATGCACACGCCTGTTTTATACCCTAATCTCTTGTAAACCGAGTCAATTTTATTTCCGTCCACGTACACCGCTAATTGTAAATTCTGTTACACGTTCCCACCGCACACAACTGGACGTGTATGTGAACCATCGGCCCGGATGCATTTAAACCAGGAACCTTGCCGAACAGTCGGATTTGGGTTGTGGTTATCGCTCTTTGACTCCGACTCGAAGTTTCGACAATGGGTAAATATGCCGCGAATTCCTTCGAGTTCAGTTCCTGCGACTGTCAGAGTTTACCCTTCGTGCCGATTAATTCTGATACAGCAACGTCCGCCAAGAATTCGCCCGCGTCTCGCGTCGTTCTAGCATTGAGGGGGAGAAACGATTCAGAGCTGAGGAATCACATTTTTAAGAGCCCATTTTGAAAGCTAAACGCATCGCCGCTGGATACACCGTATCAAATACCTCTCGACAGAGCAGCGCGGCGAGATATTTCCTCCGGGACTGAAAAAGTAGGTCTGGCAGGTCGGATAAGGCTCGAAGTAAGAAAGCCACGGCGCGGAGGGTGGGAGCAGCTGCCAAGGGCTCCACCGCTGCCGAAGACGTTTGGAATCGAGCCAAAGATTATCCGCGTGCCATCGTTCTCGTCATCTGGGACTTCATAACCGAAATGAGCGAGTCGCGTTTTACTCGCGGCTATTGAAACGCTTTCGATCCCCTCGGCCCAAACCGCGCCGCCCCCACCGATCGATCTCCGAGGGATAAATACCCTAACGCCTACTCGCCGGCCGAAATGAATGATGCATACAGCGAGGAACTTGGCTGGAATTTCAATCTGTTTTCTGCGGTCACCGGTGCCGGTTCATCCTTCTTTTTAGGGGGAGAACCTCTCAAGGTTGCAGATTTCCGAAACGGATCAGTCACCGCGGTGGCCGCCGGGTAAAAGGGCTACCAGTCTTTTAGATATTTTTTTTTTTTTGCATCGTCTCGACGTGCTCATAGAAAATGATCGATCGGCGAGTTAAGCGAGTTATATCTGGTCAAAGTTGTTTTCGGTGTTGTATGATTGATCGGGGTCGAAACGCGTCCGCCTCTCGATCACAGATAATTTTCGATAGGTTCAACAACTAACTCGTCGGCCAATAGATTTATTATGTTCCCCGGCGCTGACGCATTTGAATATTAGATACGTTGGTTAGTAATCATAAAGGATCAAGGGAGAAAGAACGTGGCGGGCAGCGTTGGGAATGAATGAAAAGGAAACGGGTTAAGGGAAAACTACTGCTCCTGGACGGAATGAATTTTGTTTAGCGTGATATTCGAAGCGCATACCCCGTTTCACGCGAATACAAATATACGAACAGTCATCCCAACTACTGTACATAGAGCCCGCCTCGCGGTATCTTGTTCCCAGATGCATCCAACCGAAAATTACTCACCCCCAACGGTGTCACAACACCCGCCCACGCTTCCTGTCCCGCACAGTAGAATCAGCTCCGTGTGAATTTTCAGAAATCAACTCCCGCGTACTCGAAGCAGCTACGTGTCATGGCTCGATAAACCGGAACGTTTATTTATACAGGGTGGTCCGGAATTCGTAGTACAACCGGGCAGGGGATGATTCTACGTTAAAAAATAAGAAAATATTTTGGTATAACATTTTTTCATTCGGCACTCCGATTTCGAGAAAATCGATTTTGAACTTTGAGAAATCTTAGTACGTGTTTTTACGAAACACGCGTTACGATGAAACCAGATGTATCACAAATTGTTCGCGTGTGAGTCCACGGCCTTGTAAGGTAGTGGACGGTAAAAGGTTGATAAAGTTGATGAAAAAGGTGATATATACCAATATGAAATTTATTATTACTTTAAACTATTATAAGAAAATAAACTGTGTGACACTTTCGTAGTGACGATGTTCTTAAACGTACGGAACACGAGTGAATGACTCTCCGAGGGCTTTCATTCTTCCATGTCTCGGTAACCTGGTTCCTCCGGAAAGGGAAGTACCAATGGGCAAGAGTTTATATTTTATAACAGAGGTAGTGATTGGTAAAAAATATCTCAAGGCGGAGTTTTTCCGTTGCCAAATTTTCCGTACCAAATGTATTTTGATGGGGTTGGACCTAGACCCAACTTAAGACGCCACGTGTTTCTAGTCAAGCTAATTGACCGTAAAAATTCTGCGAACTAATATGTGTGAAAAA
>SMSR01013827.1:0-13581 GCA_019453355.1 Ceratina japonica
TATTAGATTTTCAAAACGACAATCCAGACTCGCGTTTAGAACGACAAAACTTACTCCAAACATGTTTCCCTTGACCAAATTAGAATTGCACCTCTTACATCAATTTTTATATTTTAAATATATTGCGCCTCTTATATCAATTTTTATATTTTAAGTATAGAGACGAAAAAATTATTCATGTATGAAGAATTGTATAATTTAGACTTACAACCCTGTGGGAAATCCGAGAACTTCATATTTTGAGCAGTGAACTTACCTGTAACAAAAAAAGAACACATTTGTTAGATATTAATGATTAATAAGAGTGGGAAATTTCAAATCATTATAATTGTTCAAAAAACCCATGAATTGATTTAAAATTTTATAGGAAGCTTTTTAATAGTAATAGGAATGTATAATAACAAATTTAACCCTTTGGTTACGGATTTATTTGAGAAAATATTTGCATGTGGAACGGATATAATTTTTGATTGCTTGGAGTAGTATGTAAAAGCAGTACATTTTACGTAAGAATTTATTTATTTCTAAAATATTGGTGACATATGTAGTATTAAGATGTCTTCAAGTAATTAGAATTGCAAAACAAGTAATAAATTAATAACAACAAAATAGAACTAAAATGATGTGTCTCAGACGTCAAATGTACCCAAGGGGTTAACATGCTAGCATCGTTTAAATATATCGTTCATACATTCTTAATTATGTTTGTAATAAATTATTGGATAATAATAGAGACTAAGGTTTTGCAAACTGGGTTTTATTTAAAATCGCCGATTACACCGGGAAGGCCGATTTCCTATTAGTCGGGGGGATTTGACGGGTAAAAGAAGGACCGTTTCTCCCTCCGCCGAGTCGGAAGAGGGATCGAACGAGATATTTTAATATCCTCTGGTAATCTATGACGAAGCTATTAATTAGAGCAGAGCAGGTGATGAGACTGAGGGATCGACGAGCGGCAGCAAATTCATCTCCGCGCTCGAGGGTAACCAGCGCGGTCGAGGGGGTCCGGGGGGGCCGAGGGCATCGCCTGGCATCCCTTCGCTTCCGCTTAACCGCCCTCCTTCCTCGCCCCCTCTCGACCTTCTTGTCGTTCGCCGGCGTTCAAGAGGCGCGGGTCCTTTCTCGTCTCGGCCAATCTCCATCCTAGATGCTCCTCCGCGCTCTCGCGAAACGCGTATATTGAAATATAATTAGGGGGGCGGTTTAATAAGCGTCGGTCTGCGGCTTTCTGCCGAGTCTTGAGAAGCGTAAGCTTTGCCCCGTTAAACGGCATGTCGGCTGCTAGCTCTCGTTACAGCGGAGCTTCGCGAGTCGCGGTCGTCGCGCAGTCGTTGCTACAAGCGAGATTAAACCAATGACCGGCGTGCTTGTTTAAACCTGAACACCGTTTCGTAAGGAAAATTATATTTTTCATTTAGATTCTCGCAATTCGAAAGAAACTTTAATCTGAATACGTTAAGTGTATACGAATATCCTAAGGGTTGTCTGACTTATCTAGGCTTATACTACTTAATAGCTCTGGTTATCAGAAAAAATGCTATTACACATCAATTATTCGAGATAGAAGAAAATTGTATATGACCTTTCTTGCAGGAAATACTAGTATCTACAACTTTTACTTGAAGCATTTTTCGAAATTCTGAGAAAAAATTAATTTTTATTTTTCCCATGTTTCTAAGGGGTACACCCTTCAGATTTTGTGAAATTTTCGTTTTTTGCAAATAACTGCGTACTTGTCGACATTAGCAAAAAATGTTTCGAACAAAAGTTGTAAGCACTATTAAAAACTACAATTTTCATATGAACAATTCTTTTCTATCGTCCATAGTTAACGAGTATTTTGCAAAAAACAATTTTTTCGTTTTTTGTAAAATACTCGTAAACTGTTGACGCTAGCGAAAAATGTTTCAAACAAAAGTTGTAGCATTCATCGTCAGCCACAAATAAGGTCCTATGCAATTTCTCCGTAGGTCCGACGGTTTAAAAATAATCGAGGAAAAACGAAATTTTTTACCAAAAGTTCACAGTTTCGACGAAGGAATAGCCGGACTTCGTCAAAATCAATAAAATGCCGATTAATCATATTTCACTCGTTAAATACTAAAGTCAGAAGAAGAGTACACACACAGAACCTTTCTTGTCTGTATAAAATCGTTTCAGAATAGTTCCGTGCTTGTTAACTGATTATTCCACGTAGGAAACGGCGGAGTCCGCGCTCTAATAGCTGTCATCACTCGCATGTTAATAAATCACTCAGAATCCGCAAAGCTAAACGGGAGGAGAAGTTTCCCGGAGTAAAAAGCTCGCTCGCTCGCAGCGCGTCGGCTGGCTCCGCGAGGTGCACGCTCGTTCAAGTGCATTCTGCCGGCAATTAAAGTTTTTCAATATATTAAGCGACGGGGAGAGAGAGAGAGAGAGAGAGAGAGGAGAGAGGGATAGGGAGGTTCGAGGAGAGAACGTCTGATGTTTATAGACCGCGTCAGCTGTCGACGGAGCCATGAATTTTTCGGCGGAGGGAGACGCGGGGGGCGTTGCGTCGCGACGCCGCGATCTCCACCGGTCCGTGCTTAACTTTTACCCCGGGTGTACACGCCTCGTGGCTTTCCACCCCCGTTTCTCTTTCTCTCGCCTTTCTCCACGGTCTGAGTTGCCTCTCACGTTGTTCGCGCGCCACGCCAACCCGTTGCCGTAGGTCGTAACCTTTCCGGCGTGTCGAGGAGCCAAGCAGACCGTGCAGACTCTGCTACTGCCGACGCCGACGCCGCCGACGCCGACGCTGCTGCCGTTGCAGATGCACACCCAGGCGATTTCCGTTCCGCCGATTAATTCTAGTATGAAACGACGCGAGGCGCGAGCTTTTCTCCTGCCGGTAAAATATATCGCACGGCTGACGAACCATTTCACGGGTGACCCGCGGCTCGGCACGAATTTAGTTATTAATTAGGAGAACGTTTGGCGACTGGAAATACCACCGGCGGCTGGTTTAATCCTCTGGTAACGCGAGGGCGCCGTTGAGATATTATTTCCTTTTTGTTAGGGCGCAAGACGGAGGGTCGGATAAGGGAGAAAATTATTGGATCCCTACCCACTGATATTGGACCAGGTGCCGGCGCAATCTTTGCGTTTATCAAACGAGATCTTATTGTCTCAGACCATTTAGAAAGTACCTCCGATTAACTACCTATCGATATATCTTAGAAATCGCGAGTGTTTAAAGAATTACATGATCAAGTTGTACATATTTCTATCTCCATGACTATAAGTGTCTAAAGAATTACAGAATCAAGTTGAATTTCTATCTCTATGACTATAAGTGTTTAAAGAATTACAGAATCAAGTTGTGTTTTTATCTCTACGACTATAATTTTTTAAGAATTACAGAATCAAGTTGTATTTCTATCTCTATGACTATAAGTGTTTAAAGAATTACAGAATCAAGTTGTGTTTCTATGTCTACGAATATAAGTGTTTAAAGAATTACAGAATCAAGTTGAATTTCTATCTCTATGACTATAAGTGTTTAAAGAATTACAGAATCAAGTTGTGTTTTTATCTCTATGACTATAACTTTTTAAGAATCACAGAATCAAGTTGTATTTCTATCTCTATGACTATAAGTGTTTATAGAATTACAGGATCATGTTGTATTTCTATCTCTATGATTAAAAAATATTATTGTATTACTCAACATGCATGTCTGACGCAACTTACTTTCCCTGGAGTTAATTAACTTGTTTTACGCAGTGCGGAGTTTTAATTAGCCCAGCTTAGCGACTCCCTTAAGCCAGATTTTCAACAATTACTTTAATACGAAGTCAACGACTCCAACAAATATTGTAGCAGAGTTACAAACAGTTAATTATAAGTTAGAGATATGCCATGCGTGTTTTCACATGATTCTGGGAAGGATTAATAGCAGACCTGTGGCTCATTGGTACAGGTCTGATGATTTGTAAAAAAAAAAGGAGGGCGTTTGTCAGATGATTTTGGGAAGGAGTAATAGCAGACCTGTGCCTCATTGGTACAGGTTCGATGATTTGTAAAAGGGGAGCGTTTGATGCGGCCAATATTAGAACGTCTTCGTCAGATATTGCAGGGAGATCGAAGGTGCGATGCGGCAAGGTGAAAGAGAGAAAGAGAGAGAGAGGATTTTCCGCGAGAGGTCCCCTCTGGCCTCCTCCTCCTCCTCCTCGCGTCAGGATCGCCTATATATTTTCGAGCAATTAGTGTCACGATCTTTTTCTAGCGCGCGCTTAACTTTGACACGGTCTGTCACTCCGAGCCCTGGTACCCTTCAATCCCAGTTGTCTGCTATTCGGATGCGAGTAATTACGCGTCACTCATGGCTCTTACGTTCGACGAGCGTGCCGGCGAAGTTTCCTCGCAACCCAACCAGCCACGGCGAAACTTCTGTCGCTAGAGCGTGGCACGGGGCCGTTCGCCTTCGTGCCTCCGTCGCCCCGCACCCCCAATTCGTTCCACCCCTTCTCGCTATTTTCACCGGTGATCGCGTTCTCGCCCGCGACGAACAAATGAAATATCGGAAAGATTCGTGCGGGCTGAATTGTTTATGCAACGAGGGTAGACAGACCCTCCGGGGGGTGAAGGGGGGGCTCACGTACGGGCGTCAATCTGAAACCCCGACTTACGGGTAATTAATTTAACGATTATACTTCCCGGTTCCTTTCACGACGCTTTGATTTTATATCTGATTTAGTATCTGAGTGAAAAACTGCTTCTTAGTACTTTAGGAATTCGTGGAAATGATTAATATTAATTTGTTTACAATGAGAACGTTCAACTCCGAGTGAAACGCGATTTTATGCGCGTCAGTACTTGAGATAATGCGACGATAAGAGGCCTTCGTACAATGAATTCATTAAGCTGTGTGATTCATTATCGAACGAGGGATTAATAAAAAAACAGAAATTAATATCTGTCTGTTTTAGTGAAATTCGGCCTGTGGCTGTGGCCAACTAAAATTAACGTCACTTGTTTCTAAACTGGGTCCCACTGAAAACTGGCTCTTTCAAAAAAAAATTCCTGGTCATATTTGCAGTTTCGACTGGAACTAGTATTGACAGAAGGGTTCCAATGGAACTAGTTCCGACTAGTTGGGACTAGTTTTTCGACGTTACGCAGAACTGTTTTTCACCGGGAACACAGCCCCTGCATGTTGTTTTACAGTTTCGGCTAGTTATATTGATACCGACGACACCGCGCCAGCGAAACTAGTTTTCGCTTGTTGAGAATACAGAGATATTGACAGATTTCGAAGATACAATATTTAGAATCGATCCATATGAGTAATTCAATCATTGTCATGACTTTAGTCCTCAATCTTTGCATAAAATTTTTTGTATGAAAGAATGAGTCAATTTAAAAGACAATTATTCGATTTCCTTGCATTTTTTATACTCATTCATTTTATACAAACATATCACTGTCATGATTTCATTCCTCTTTTATATAAAAGCATGTATCAAATTATTCGATGATTCTTTTACATTTTTTGTACTCATTCATTTTATACAAACATCATTGTAATAATTTCATTCCTCAATCTTTTATATAAAAGCACGTATCAAATTATTCGATGATTCTCTTGCATTTTTCATACTCATTAATTTTATACAAACATCGGTGTAATAATTTCATTCCTCAATCTTTTATATAAAAGCACGTATCAAATTATTCGACGATTCTCTTGCATTTTTTTGTACTCATTCATTTTATACAAACATTATGCTGACTTAATCTGAGTCAACATTAAACTGTGAGCTATAAAAAAATATGAGTAATTAAAAACCGATTCACTGATTCATTCTGTACATCGGCTATCGTTGGACAAAGAAATGGTCAAGTCGTAAGAGGGGAACGATAACGAAGAGAAGAATCGTTGACAAGTGCCCCTTTGATCGCGTATCAAGTTTTCAGAAGTCGCCCGATGACCCCGCGAATTATCAACTGGCGAACAAATAGCCAGCTGCGTTGAAATTCACCCATGTCCTTCGGTTCAGCGATAATTCCGCGATACAATTTTTACGATCGCCGTCCGTCGAGGCTGTACGTACGTGTCAATGGCACCGAACCAGTTCATTACGCATCTAGCCTGCGCAGGGTCATCAATCGTCGATTAACCAACCGGAAATGGTCGATTTAATGCGCTAATGTTACGGCCGGCGCGGTACGTCGATGTTAATTAACGTGATACACACATATTCAAATTATACGAAAAGTGATGACGCCATTTATACCCCGCGAGCCAAAAATTTTGTCGAACCTTCTAAATAATCTTCAGAACGATTTCGAAATTCGTTCAAACAATCGCGTGACTGTACTTCCTGCTTTTATAAGAACTTCGTGATTAATTTTTATAATAAACGGCGAGTGTCGATATCTTATAGTCAGACGGATGACGCAAGAATGATGGAACAATTATTATTAGACTGAACTTCGAGTTCGGACGTAATACAGATAAACGTATTAATCATTCTCGGTTGAATTTCTTATTCCGACACGTATTAATCCGGGCAAAGAGCGTTTCAGACTGTATCGTATAGAGAGACGTTAGACAGGACCAGCGATGAAACTATAAACGTCGGAATCGTTTAGAACCGGGAGAATATTATATCGGTAACTGGCACGTCGATAAAGTCCAGATATAAAGAAGCCTTGGAACGCGTTTCACGGAATCCCGGACCGTGTTACACCCACGCGGGTGAACCGAAATAGGAGTCCTCGTGGGAGGACCTTCCTTCTGGCCAGGACGCGGCCAGGACGAGTTAAATTTATTTTTAATTAACGTGCAAATGAATGCAGCGACGACCGTTTCCTGCTTATCGGGGGCGCCATTCGTTGGCGTTGATAGCACTCGGCGAGGAGGGGGAGATTATTCGCGTCCCGACTGTCCAGGAAGTGACACGAACATCGTCATCGTCCGGTTAAGAAGCGTTAAAATGCGAGGAGCTGCTCCGCGGGTTCGGCCGCCGCGTCCGCTTGATGGACGTGTAATTTGTACGTACACGCACCGCGATTATTAGAGGGGATCGCGTAATTAAATGAGCCAATTTATATTTTGAAAGGTACTCGCATGATGACGAGTCCATTATCGGGGTTAAAAACGGAATTGACGCTTTTTACTTCCCTATTAATCGACGTGACGTGAAGATTTCGTTACGTCACCGACTGGGATCGTTCTTTCGTGAAAGCGATCGGGGAAATCGCAACGCAAACGCTCGGTGTGTTCCCCGTTTTCTAACCAAATTTACAGAGAGCGCGGATCAATCAGCTCTAATTACTTTCGCGTAATTGGTTGCAAATAAAATATCGGCTACGATTCAATACATCAAAATCAACTCTGATCCCAACAACAGACGCCGCGTATTAATATCGGGCCGATTAATCGCGTCGCGATCCAATTAGAAATTATTTGCCGTCCGGCGTCGAATAATAACGGGGCGGCGCGGCACGGTGACACGCGGCGAGACGGGCCGAGGCCGATTCAGCGATTTTCCGAAAATTTAACGGCAAACGGACGTTACCGTCCTTCATAGGCGTTTCACCCGGGACGGATCTCGCGCGTCCTGCGCCGGACTTTCACGATATTTTTTTCCCAATATAAAACGCGCCCGTTGGTTAACGATCCGCTAGTCGGATCGGTTCGACAAAAAAGAAATAACGGATCAGGTCCGTCGTTGAAAAAGCATTACGGCGAGGGAGGAACTGATTCGGACCGGGGGAGAGCAAAAAGTAGAATTCTCTCGAAAAAGCTTGTCCAAAAAGTATAATGCGATTTAACCGATACCCACGCTTAGACAAAGACAATAGTTTAAATATCAGGAAATTGTATCGTTCGTTAAAAAACGCGACTCCGATTCTCTTACGTAAAAATTACTATTAATAATAATAACGATCCCGAAGGTTATTTTTTGCTGTGGGGAAATACTTGGAGTTATGGCTCCGGCTAAGATACGTTCGGCAATAAAGAAAAGCAGGCTCCCTGAAATTAGCGGCGATTATTCGCAACGAGTGTACGACAGCTGCGATCTGGTTCCTTCTGCGCTATCTGCGAATAGCCGAAGGTGCGCGCCTTGGGGAGGAACGATTTACGACGTCCTCGAGGTCGGAAAGAAACCACCGTATGTACGAGGGCTGGCGGATAGTTACGTGCCAGTGCTGGCCGAAGATGAAAGGGACCGTGCGCGCCGCGCGACTTAACTGGAAAAATAAAATTGATGACACACGACAGACGCCGCTCGCGCTTATTAATAGACGCTGGCTGGCGCTTCGCGAAACCGCGCACCCTTTATTCCGGCCGATTCTCATTATTTCCGATAGTATTATGATAAATAAAAGATACGAAATATATAGAATCGCTGAATGAATATTTTTATTCGTTCTTATTATATGTAAATTTATATTTCTTTTTAAGCTTTCATTTTATGAATTGTCAAGTTTTATTCTAATTTTACTTTATTCGATTCATTTCATGAATTTCTAATCTCTCCAGTGAGGTAATTCAAAATAAAAGTAGGGAATGAACCAAGGCTACTGAAATAGACCATTAAGGTGGCGCGGAAATTCTTAAAATATCTTCTATACTTTTGAGCTCACATTTGATTCGCTGAATTCATTAAAATTATAACGCTTGATTAATTTCCGGCACGTTCTTATTGTATCAGTCGGTCAGCTCAGAAATATTATCTCTCTCTTCTGCTAATTAATTAATTNGCCAGTGAGGTAATTAAAAATAAAAGTAGAGAATGAACCAAGGCTACTGAAATAAACCATTGAGGTGGCACGGAAATTCTTAAAATATCTTCTATACTTTTGAGCTCACATTGGATTCGCTGAATTCATTAAAATTATAACGCTTGATTAATTTCCGGCACGTTCTTATTGTATTAGTCGGTCAGCTCAGAAATATTATCTCTCTCTTCTGCTAATTAATTAATTCTCTGCGTACTTCCCGTTGACTCGATAATTTTTATCATCTCGTTAATTCTAAATATTGATAATAAATGATTGTAACGCGGAAACTATAGTCGGTTTGGCTAGAAAGATTGATCCTGAAATTCGTTCATTATAATTTAATTTCCCGATTAACGCCAAGTGTCGTAAGTTAAGCACTTAATTAAAAATTAATTAAACGGGTTCACATATTTTATTTCTCCCAATTCAAAGTTTATTTGCGAAACACGCATCAACAAGTGCTCGGCATTCGTGTCTGACTAGTCCGGCTTATTCCACTTTCCCTACAGCGATGTCAGGGAATCAAGAAGTGTTGAGCCCGCTAAATTATGAAAGCGTCGTCCTTTCTCTTTTTTCATTACCTCATTCCTTGTCCAATAAAATGTATAAAGCGAGCAATAAAATAATTTCGTCACAAATCCCACAAAACTGCTTCCACGTTATTTTTTATGAGATTTCTGAGAATATTCACTCGTCGCATCCTCTGAGATTATAATCAACGTTTTATTGCACGATTTCTTACGTGTTCGCCGGTTCGGCGGTTTTTATAGATCCGGGCCCCAATTAAAATCAATAACCAGCGCGCAGTTGCGTGCACGCGGTATTATCTTTGTAGCCAATAGAGGGAAGCTAATTATCACGGGTGCCATTATTTATCGTCGTCCGCGTAACGGTAAATGGTAGCTGGACAAAAACGCGGCGGCCTGTATGCCGGCGTATTGTAAATTCCCTCCGCGACAATCCCGTACGTCGATGGTTTATGTTTAATTAGGGCGAAATCTATTTCAACCGCGTACCTCATTTTTTTTTTCTCCTCCGCCTCCCTGCGCCCTTATCCCCGCGGTCGAATTAATTGGAGAACCGCACAATTGGATCGCGGATAATTCTTCCATACTCGCGGGATCGCAATCGAAATAAGGAAAATCATGCGAAATTCATGCAAATGCTAAATGTACTTAGACTCCCACGTAAAGAGATTTTATAAAAATTTTATAAAATTTTATAAAACGAGAATTCTAGAAAGATTTACAAAAACAAATTAAATATAGGTTTGTATATGATTATATTTTATTTATTTAATGTACTCTTAAATAATTAATTTTATAACTATTATTTTTTTTATTTTCATTATAAGAAGAAAGTTAGGTGATATTCATCACCTTCGCTTTACTTGTCTGGTTAAACGTCTGACAATTTTTTGACTGTCTATAAAAGGCCATTCACATAGTTTATAATTACTTCAAAAAAGTATTGTTATAAATTTGGGAGGCAGTGATTAAATAAATATTCGAATAGATGAACTTGATAATGATTATATAAGCGACAGGATTTAGAATATAAGTAATGAAATATGTAGACGTTGATATGAATGAATAATTGAAATATTTAGGCTGGAATTATTGAAACCTCATTGAACACGATAATGATTTCTCCCTCGCATAATACATGGACTCTCTCATTTCTCGCGACATTACCCACGGCGATGCCATATAAGAACTAGCGGTATTAAGATTAACGTTGGATAGGCGAACGGAAGCAGCAGCGTGACCGCAAAACGAGAGAGAGAGAGAGATAGGGTAAAAAAGTCATCGGAGAGAAAAAGCAGGGAGAAAGAGGGATAAAACCGTCTGACGAGGAGAGAGAATTTTTATTGGCGCGGAGCCCCATAATTGAACCCACATAAGTACTCTTTTCATATCATCGTTGCGAAATGATGGAAGAGGATTACGTCGATCCCGCGGGACGCCGGGCCTGACATAGAAACCGGGAAAGGGCGGACGGTGAAAAGAGCAAACGAGACAAAAGTCGCGTGTGGACCGAGCGGCAGCGCGGGCAGGGATTCGACTGAACTTTCAGCTCCCCGACGTCTGAGACCAGCCAGCAGTGTCAGCAGGTCGCCCTCCCCAAGTCACTTCGCTTTAACTTTCTAACGTTTCGAAGAATTAGACGTTTTTTTTTTTTTTATCGTTTAAGCTTCGAGAAGCTGATAATAAAATACGAACAGGGAACGACAGCCAGTAATAAAAGCCGTGGAGATTTTGTTTCGAGAGGAAACTTTTGAACCGCAGTGTACGCGGAATATAAGAAATTCAGGGGGAAGTAAAGGGTGGAAGGAAAACGTTAGGTGTTCGCGATAATGCGAGGATATTCCCTCGACGGGGCAGGGCTAAACGAAACGGAAGACGGAAGGCAAGCAAAGCAAAGTTGGTGCAGTTGCGCCACGCGGCGCGTTAAGCTGTGGTAATATTTTGTTTCAGGCTGTCCGTGCAGCCGCGCATAACCGACTAAAGCTGCCCCCGACCCCGGACCCCGTGTTGCTTTTTCTCGCCGGAAATTAAAACTCTTTTTGTCGAACACCGCGGAAGCTGGGAAAAAGGAGACAGAGGACCTCCCCGTCCCTCGTTTCCTCCTTCTTCTCCTCCTTCTTCTTCTTCTGTGTATTTTCGCGAGACCGCACTTCATTTCCTCGATTAGATAGCCCCTAATTCCTTCCTCGTTCCAGGATCGAACTACCCGCAGGAATATTTAGCCGAGTAATATTTTTCTGATTTACAGAGGCCCCCGTGTCATTGTCGTTTCCAGCTTTCTTCCCGGGGAAACGGCCCGGGCTTTCATCCGCCCGATAATTCGTACCGACTCTACTTCCCTCGGAGAAACGGCTTTGTAACCTCGTGCCTTCTTCTGTCAACGCGAATATTACTTCCGTTGCTTTGAGGCCGTGATTAGAAAAATGAAGGCTATTAGGGTTACGGACCGAACACCGAAACTGAAACGAGCCTCTGATCAATCTATTACAAACAAAAATCACGTAATTCCGTTTCTTTACTAAAAACATTTCTTTACTCGAAATTATTTCTAAATATAACAGATTTCCCTTTGACGACTTTAATGAGTGAAAACATTTCCCCGAATTATGAACTGATTGATTTAAAGAAAAAATGGGTTATTAAAAGTACCAGCGACGTTGACTCATCATTTTTCATATATTTTAATACTCAGAGAGGAAAAAATAATGCGAGTACAGGGACGATAATTTCGGGTGAAATTCGTTTGAGTCGGAATAGATAATTTTTATGAAATAATGTAATGAAGCCGGGCGTACAAGGACTGACATTATTTTTAAAAAAGTCACATTTTTAATCACACGACGATTAATTGCAAACTTCTATAAAATCTAATTAATAAAAATACTGTATTTACTCATTATATTCAGATCGTTATATATAATTTCACCTCCTCGCGTGAAATCATTTCTAATAGTAACGAACGACGTTGAAAACGTTCAAAAATCGAATTTACTCGGCGAGGCTGCACGGGAAGCTAATATACGTATAGGTAGCTACGCGACGGGTAATAGGGTACACGATGATACGTACGCGTACGCAGTGTACTACCGAGTACATACATACATAACGTACGTTATGTTAGCAAGCTGCATGCGCGAAGATGAAAGCTGCCGCCTCCGCCGAAACTGTAGAATAGCGTGAGATGTCACGATTACGCTATCTCTATCCGGAATTAATGCGATAGAGCTGTGCCCAGAAAATGGAGAGTTACGCAGAAGCGAAAAGGGTTGCATATTCTACCCATGCATTTACGTAGAATTCAAACGGTTCTTACTATCTTATCAAAATTAATTGAAGATTTATGATGCGAAGGATTATTATATAAAGATTTACGATATGAAGAATATTGTATAAAGATTTATTCGAATTCTCTGTTTTAAATAGGAAAATAAGCTTGGGTCGATTAACGCGTATTAAATAATGTCGGAAATAGGTCGGAAATTATCAGTCCTCCTCTCACGGGCACATTTTTAAAACGTTTGAACACGAGTCGGATTTGCACAGTCGACCCTTTGAACAGGGTTGTCCCCAAAGGCGATGGCCGATGCCGGAAGCGATCGCAGCTTTCACGTTCGCCGGTAACGCGGGGCAACGAATATCGGGCACGGGGTTATTAAACCGGCCGGCTAACACCGAGCTTGCAAGCCCCGTAGACAAGGTAGCCGCGATCCAATTACCCAACGCGACGCGCAAGATCGATTCGCGTGATCGATACCCCGCTAATCCCTGCGCCATTCCGCTCTTGTTTCCTCGACGCACGGCCGTCAATCCCTCTCCTCCCCGTCGACGTCGTCGAAAGGAAGATTGTCCCCGATCTCGAAATGATCGAGAAACGCCGCCGTATAATTAGTAGGGAGCGTCGGCCGCGTTATTAAATTCAAATAAATGTACATTCTTTTAATCGCGACTCTAATTACGATCCTGGTTAGGCGGAAAAAAAAAAAATAGACGAGTTTTTAACACGGCCACGAAACTTTTAGTAAAATTGTACAATTTTTGTTCGTCTACTTGCAGTATTACTTATTATACGTATTTCACGTACGGCTGCGTATCTTCATATTTGCATGTTTCGCGTGGTATATTTTATGAAAACTCTGCAAACCGTATGGAATACTTGTTTGAAACGAGCCACGACTGGCAGCGAATAAAACTAAAGGAACGACACCCGGCGTATACGTACGTACATACCTACCTACGTATATAAAATACATACGTAACGTCGTACACCTTTTCAAATCATTTGTATTATATCTCTTTATTA
>SMSR01013828.1:4137-23951 GCA_019453355.1 Ceratina japonica
AGAATACCTAAGAGCAGAATACGAAGGAAGAGATCAGAATATGATAGCAAGATTCAGATGCGGAAACGAGGAAAGAGGTAACCGATACTGGAGAACAACTGAGGATAACAAGTGCAGACTATGCAAAGAGAAGGAGGAAACTCTAGAACACTTACTAAGAGAATGCATAGACGTCAATCGAGAGTGCGCACGAACAGCAATACAGGTTTTAGAAGGAAAAGCAGAGGAAAAGAATTGGATGAGAATGATAGTGGAGCGGAGAAAGACGAAGGAAACCGAAATGAATAATATATGGATTAAAAAACTGTAAAATTATGTACACCCCCCTTTTAAAGTCCGAAAGGCATATGAAATAAACGATTTACTACTACATACTACGTATTAATATATAATTAATAATGCAATGTATGAAAGTTACAGCGAACACCTGCAATAAGCGTCATTGGGATTAGGAAATTTAACATTGATAAAGAAAAGGTATGTACCTGTACTCCGACGATGTGATACTAAGGCTATTATCAATCACTTCGAGTGTTTGAACAGCAAATATTGGCGATCTGAAAGAAGGATTTTCGGATGGACGGAAAAACTTCTCAGCAACAAACAGGGACAGTGTATTTCAAAATTATGTAATTACAAATATTTGCGCTTACTTATTTCCAGTGTATTTACACTTCCTTCTTAGGATTTAATATTAATATTGTATTAAAATTAACAGTAGAACGTCTTCTTTCAGAACAATGTATGTAAAGGGAATGAATATACAGAACTTCATAAAAATAAGAATAATTTATTCTTTTCTTTTTCTTAAGAGCATTAATCCATTTCTGTTTCCCATAATCTTTAGATTACCAAATGTTTAAATGAGTTTCCGTATAGTTTAAAAGATGTTGACTCATTAAAATTTAACGAATTTTAAACTTTTGTTAATAAGTAAATAAAATCCGCTCTAAATATGTTTAATAATAAATTTCATAATAAAATTAAAGCCCTTCAAAACTGGATCATCGAGTTATCGATAAAACAATCATCTGAAGTTGGTTCATTTATTTATTTATTTATACCGTTTTTCTCGTGTACTGGACGGGCCCAAGGATTGAGGAGAAAAATCTATTTAGCCAATGTAGTCGATAATTCAGAAGATCAGTCGATCGACTTAATTGATAGTAATCGTCGATGATGTTTAATGTGCCCATCAGTTACTATAAGTAGTTGTCACTTGTCACAGAAAATTTTAGAAAGTATATGGTAACATTGGTAACATATGCTATGCTTCGTTAAATGCAATCGGAGTGGTTAAATGAAGTACAGTATTTTTGTCCGTACAAAACTAAATCGGATATTTATTCATAAATCTATTCGGAGATAAAAGACAGACAGGGGACGAATGGGGTATTATTTAATCGGAAACATGAATAATCGTATGCGAGCGCGCGAAAGTTGACGAAAACAGTGCGAGTGATATACAGATAAAACGCATCAGAGCGGCAGTCTCCTTGGGTGGGGAAAATCAATAGGAAAACTGAGTTTAAATTTCAAGTATGGGTCATTAACGTCTAAAGATGAATCGAGTGATAATATTTTTGGATATCGAATAAAAGTTTCCCTGCTGATAAAATCGTTGGCCGATGATGCTTTCAAAATGTACATATTGCCACTTGACGTGCAGATGAAAAACCAAACATAGTGCGTAACACGGTTATCTCTATCTCTATCAGCTGTGTTTATTAAAAGGAAAATGTTAAGAAACAACGTGACGTTTTCTTGACATCTAATTCGTAGAACGAGACAACGTGTTGCGTCTAACAATGTTGATAAGTCGAGAAATATTGTCGATCTGCTTTACGTTATGTATTTTATTAAGTGTCAACGTTGTTGAAAGCACGCATATTACGGGTACATTTAATACGAAGGAGTTTTTCCGGTTTCTCATTAAATTCGGTTTTCAAAAAACTGACCGTCATCGACAAAAAGACTCTTATGGATACATATTCGGTAATGTGACATCGAAGAGTAACTTCTCAGTGCCAATCACATTGGCAGTTTTAGATCGTGGCCACTTTTTAGAGTATTATGGTAATCGTACATTGAGCGATAAGAACACCGCGTGCACGCTTATGTTTAATACTTTGAATCAAAGTTCTTACGATGTGCACTGTAACGAAGAAGGTCAAGACTTTTTGAGGTATGTCCTTTAGAATGGTCGAGTACGTTGGACCGGGTTCATTTCATTTATTCATATTTTATCCTTTGTTAAGGAGAGTACCATGCCCAAAGGGTAAATTTTGTCCGGATGAGGACTCCATATGGAATATTGTAAAAGGATATCAGTTCACATATGTCATACAAGACTTTTGGCAACCACGTTTTTGGTATATGAGTCTAGTGGCTTGTTATAGAAATATAACTACCTGTCAGTGGGAGTACTACGATAAACATGATGAATTAGAATATGATATTTGGCTGGTAAATGGGAATCCAAATACTAGCGGTCTAAACAGTTTGACTTACCAATTTTCGTACGACAGACAGAATACCACAGAATTGTACTTGCTCTTTTTTATGTGTTATGTCATACTTGTGCCACTACAGTTATACGCTGTTAGATTACAAAAGCATCCTGTGACAAGATTATTCACAGCTAGCCTGTTATTAGAATTTATAGCACTGTGTTTGATTTTAATACATGTACTGAAGTTCGCTCTCGATGGTGTGGGCTATGAACAGCTAGAAGTTGCTGGGGATATTTTTGATATTCTGTCAAGAGTAAGTTTTAGTAAACGTCTATAGATAAACTGATTGAAAGGATTACATATTTAGATTCTTAATGATTATATTTTTATTTAGACGTCATTCATGTTACTCCTACTTCTACTTGCAAAAGGATGGGCTGTAACTAGAATGGAATTGACATGGAAGCCATTAGTTTTTGCTATATGGCTTTGTTATGGTGTGGTTCATATTTTATTGTACGTCTGGAATATGGTATGCATTGTAATTTCTATTCGTTTAAAGACGTAATTATTCTTAAACTACAGAGATTATATTTACAGACCGAGGTTGATATTATTGAGGATATTGATGAATACCAAACATGGCCAGGATGGTTTATACTTTTATTTCGTAGTGCAATAATGATTTGGTTCTTATGCGAACTTAGAAACACTATGACATATGAACATAATACTCAGAAGTTAAATTTTCTACTTCACTTTGGTGCATCCTCATTAGTCTGGTTCATTTATTTACCTATCATAGCGCTAATAGCTCTCCAAGTGAGTGCGCTTTGGAGATTCAAACTTCTGTTGGGTGAGTAAAAAAATTATAAAACTGTAGTTCCCCATTCTCATGTATGTATCGTATGCACAGGTATTACCTACTCTGCTGATTGTTTTGCGTATTGTGTGATGGCACATTTACTTTGGCCGACACGAAGTGAACAGTACTTTTTACTTGCACAAGGAGCAGACAATGGAGACGAGCTCGATGAATTTAACGAGGCACCGCATGTATTGAACAATTACGTAGAACCTCCGGAACTTACTAAAATAATTGCTTAATGTCGATACACAAATGGCAAAGTATTATACATACATATGAAAAGTCGAACTAGATCATAAATCGACTTACACTATTTGCCAAATTATAAAATTTTATAGGATTGATAAATACTCTGCTATATACTACTTGAGACTGACATATTCTGCACACTGTGTAATTAGAGATATACTAATAATCAAATTTACATTTGTGATAGGAAGTCAATAATTGACACAAGGAGAAAATGGGTGAGCATGACATGAGTATGTTTATGTCGTTTTTCATTAAAAAATAAGGCAAATACTGGAGCTCTAAGAATTAATACTGCACCCGGAAACGGGAAGTGTTTTCAATGAAATAACCAACAACTTTATAAATTACAGAATTGGTATGAGTATCAAAACTAAAGAACGAATTAGAGTATGACTTACTTTTTCGTCGGCAAGTGCACCTGCTCTTACATGAATATCAATAGATGAATGTGCCATTACTCAACACTCGAAGATGGAACCCCGCACCAGCTAATATTTATTGTAGGTCAGTGAAGATTCTTTCCTTGTGCGATCACTGTTACTTTCACAAAACAAAAATTATCATTTTTACACACAAATTCATTTTCCCATTTTACTTCGCACTTAAAAATTTGCACCACGTTTTTATTTTAATTTTTAGCTCCGACCGGTATACTGTTCCCGGAAGAACTTCGCTGCTGCTATCGGATTACAACCCGCTTCCGCGTAAATAACGAATATATTAAAATATCTCGCGCTCATTCTGTTTAGTACCGCACGACAGAACTGAATGACCGGTCTCTGGAAGATTTTCTTAAAAAAAATTCTTTCTCGCTTGGTGAACAGCTCACAGATTTGCACGTACCTGATGCCCCTTGTCTGCCCCTCTGCTGGGCGGGCACTGGCCCAATCCCTGCCATAAAATCATAAAAAGAAGAATTGTGATTGTCTTCTAGTACCCTGGAGAAAACGTCGGCGAGAAAAAACTCCGCCTCCTAAAAGTTCAGCGCAACAAATAATTTCTTTCTACGTTTCCTATAACTACTGCCTGATTTGAAGCACACCCCTGAGTCGTAATTCACATAATGAATAATATAATTATTTCCATTGTAACAAAATTCGTAAAACAATTGTAATAGGAGTTAAAAATAGAAATATTTTATATTACTCATTACAGTCGTACTCGACAACTGATCAAAATGTGCCACTGTTATTGTCAACTTAAGATAATATAACATAAGATTTACGACCCGCGGTTGTGCATCATATCTAGCAGTAGTTAACATAAAACTGGCTGTGTTGAATTTTTAGGAGATTGTATTTATTACCGCCGATATTTTTTTACGGATACTCGAAGAGGCTCAGAAGTTTCCTTTTTACGGTTTTATGACAGGGACTCGGCCAGCGTGCGCCCACTAGTGTGGACGACAAAGGGCAATTCAGCGTTCACATCTGGTAAGTGCAAATCCGTCAGTTGTCTCTTGTCATCGATTCGAGTGCTTTGCACGTGGAAAGGTCAGCTTTCGTTAAAAAATGTTAGTACATTTTTCCTAACGAAGTTGCTCACCAAGTGGTGAAAAATGAGTTTCTTTAAGAAAATGTGCCGAAGACCGGTCATTCAGTTCTGTCGTACGCTACTAAGAGCAGAATGAGCGCGAGATATTTTAATATGTTCGTTATTTACGCGGAAACGGGTTGTAACCTGATAGCAGCAGTGGAATTTTTCCGGGAACAGTATCCCGGTCGGGGCCAACAATTGAAATAAAAACGTGACGCAAATGTTAAAGTGCGAAGTGCGAAGTGAGTGAATTTATGTGTAAAAATGACAATTCTTGTCTCGGGCAAATTTGCTAGTGAGAAAGTGACAGTGATCGCGTAAGGAAAGAATCGTCAGATGCAGGTCATCGACCTGCTCCAGACATCACCTGCTGCGGCGTCCTATTTTTGAGTTCCGAAGGACGACACAATGGCCCACTGACATTCTCTAGGAACAGGTGCTCTTGTCGATAAAGGAGTAAGCTGAACTCTTATTCTTTTCCCATTTTTCATAATTTTACCTACTCTGTAATTTGTAAAGCTGTTAGCTATTTCAATGAGTGTATTAAATTTATTCAATGAACGTAACTAATGATTGATTGCTCTCTTTTCTTTGATATTTAATCAATTTGTTAGTCGTTTTTACATTCGTAACAAGTGCGACGTCCAAGACAGTCGTCCGCTATATGAGCGCTTTAATTGACTGCAGTGTTTATTTAATAATTCAACTCGGATCACGCCTGAAATATTTTATCAAAGGAACACATTGTTTAAAGTCAGAGACTTCCCATTTCCGAGCGCAGTATTAGTTCTAGGACACCCTGTATAATTGGGTTGTAGCTATTTGGAGATGTAAAGAAACATTGTTATCTAATATACAGGGTCATAGAAAAGTATCGAACCCCCCTAATATTTTTAGTTACAATGTATTTTCATTGAAAATGACCCGAATAAAAGCTTTCAGGATCATTAACCACTAGAATAGTACTTGATGATCTCAAATTTTATTTAATTTCCAATGAAAATACATTCTAACTGGAAATATTAGCGGAGTCCGATACTTTTCGATTACTGTGTATAAGTTTTATGCCACTGTATATAATAATGATAGCTGTCATTAATACTTAAGAGTTTATTCTGTTATGTATAGTAGTACTTATATGCAAATAGTCTCTTCATTCATATTTTTTACTATTTATAATACTGTTAACCAGAATCTTCCTATTATCATAATGTAGTAATCTTAATTTACTCATGTCATACTCTTGGATCAGCATACAGTATATCAGCCATTGACCTTTGCCCACGATTATTCGTTCAGTAAGTGTAAAAAAATTCAGTAAGGTAATCATACAATTCTATCTACAAGAATTTGTAATCTTATATTATCCTATGCATTTTTCATGTACATTTTTCTCTCGGTATACATCTTATATTTACATTTGTTCTGTATAAACGCTATTTTAATGCATATTCTAGGAAAGTACGAAATCTAAAACTAAATCAGTATAACATTAATGAAACACATTTATATAGGAACATGTATGATTGTAATATTGTATAAATGAAATTGTGTATAAATATATTATACACAAGTTTCTCATAAATCATATTCTAGATGCATTCATAATTTTTTCAGTATTATATTGCAGGAACTATAATACGTAACGTGTATTCAGAATGAAACAAAGATAATGAAATCATTATAAATATATCTTTTATATGTATTTTAATAAGGGGTGTTATGGTCTTAGAATTTTTTGGTCTAAAACTATTTTTTACATTTTTAAATAAATGGTGCACCAGCATACATGAAGTCAGTATCCAAAGTATAAATTTGGTTCTTTAACATTTCTTTGTCTGTTTATAAAAGATTTCCATAACTTTTTTGCTCAATTTTGTAACAAAGGAGTTAAACTTATAAAATATGTACTTAGGAGTTTATATTATTTATAAGCTGACTACATATATATTCCAAGTTTGGTATAGTATTTTTATGATGCTAACGTTTATAAAAAGGCAAAATATCAATGATGAAACATCTTCATAAAACGTGCTCATAAAAGATATAAGTGGTATAAATTAAAAAGATCTTCTTAATTATGTAATAACATATTTCCTTTTCTTTTCTCTTATAAAGAGGATCAAAATGTTTTATAGAATATGTACAAATTTTTATTGTATTTTTAACACGTAACTCGGAAATTTGTAAATTATTGTATGTAAATCTATTCAAGAAAGTACCTATCATTTGTGTTGGCAATCTCAAAAAAAAAATAAAAATGTGCAAATTTTGCTGGCATAAGCTTGCAGTATTCTGCAATTGTATCATGAGAAAACATTCTAAATAACGAGTGTTCTAATTCAAAATATGCTAAATATTTTTGTTAATACATGCAGTTTTTAAAGAACACATTTCGCTTATACTTAATTATTATAATAAGCTAGTAGAGGGAAGCAACTCATAAGCTATTCGATAAGGGAGTAATAAAAATCATATAAGTTGAAAAGAGATAATTATAGATTTATTCGAACTTAACTGATATCTACCTTTTTATACTTCTTAAACAAAACTAACTTTGTACATTTAACAAAACTTTACAACAGTTTCAAGTTTGATGTAAGGTCGTTTATCAATTCTGTTGGGCCAGGTCCTATTCCAAGCGTAGAAATTGTACCAGGTTGCAACTGAGTTTTACCTGCATCTTTTATAATAGAAACAACTAGGCCAGTTTTAGATGCTCTCTGTGCTAAATTCAACAAATGCTGTTCATTAGGTGTTCTTAATACAACTTTTGGTTGACCCTGTATCAACCACGACTCATAAATTGATTTATATTTAGTATTAACCGATATTTGACGGCAACATTCTACTGCAGCATGAGCACATTGAGCAGCAGTTTTACCTTTTCCCATAGCTATGTCAGATCTGACGATAAGTACCATTTTATAATGTCCATTAGCTGAATACTTTATAGGATAAATAAACATTTGTTTTAAATAGTTTGTTATTGACATTATTATTAATTCGTATATGACTTCTCTCGTTTTCTTTGATACTCGTCCATGCACACTTTAAACTTTTTTACTTGTTCCTGACACTTTCTCCAATCTTGAGTTTCCGCTATACATTCCTAGAGAAGAGAATAAACAAATATCATACACCTTAGAGACTAATTTGATAGTTATGTGTTTCCGAGGTTAATACTTGAACTTGATAATGGAGATCCATACAACCGGTTCTTTTTAACATTTCTTCAACGGGATCTTCAACATCTTTCTGTTGGGTAGTTAAATTAGGAATCATTTTAAACTCAAGTGGTATGCGTATTTACATAGTAGTATGAGAAAGTTTAAACCTATAAAATTTGAGGTTTCTTTACGTGGTCAGCTGTGCATATGTATAGTATATACATATGTACTACGTATATATAGGTCGAACGTCATTTCTAATGTGAATAAAAATAATCAATGCTCGATAACAACAGTACTGAATATCATAATTATGTTAATCTGAAAAGATTGATTTACAATCTNTGCTCTCTGTGCTAAATTCAACAAATGCTGTTCATTAGGTGTTCTTAATACAACTTTTGGTTGACCCTGTATCAACCACGACTCATAAATTGATTTATATTTAGTATTAACCGATATTTGACGGCAACATTCTACTGCAGCATGAGCACATTGAGCAGCAGTTTTACCTTTTCCCATAGCTATGTCAGATCTGACGATAAGTACCATTTTATAATGTCCATTAGCTGAATACTTTATAGGATAAATAAACATTTGTTTTAAATAGTTTGTTATTGACATTATTATTAATTCGTATATGACTTCTCTCGTTTTCTTTGATACTCGTCCATGCACACTTTAAACTTTTTTACTTGTTCCTGACACTTTCTCCAATCTTGAGTTTCCGCTATACATTCCTAGAGAAGAGAATAAACAAATATCATACACCTTAGAGACTAATTTGATGGTTATGTGTTTCCGAGGTTAATACTTGAACTTGATAATGGAGATCCATACAACCGGTTCTTTTTAACATTTCTTCAACGGGATCTTCAACATCTTTCTGTTGGGTAGTTAAATTAGGAATCATTTTAAACTCAAGTGGTATGCGTATTTACATAGTAGTATGAGAAAGTTTAAACCTACAAAATTTGAGGTTTCTTTACGTGGTCAGCTGTGCATATGTATAGTATATACATATGTACTACGTATATATAGGTCGAACGTCATTTCTAATGTGAATAAAAATAATCAATGCTCGATAACAACAGTACTGAATATCATAATTATGTTAATCTGAAAAGATTGATTTACAATCTAAACATTTTTAAAAAATAAACAACGAGCTACTTGTTTTTCAATGTAAATATATATATTTTATTTAGGGTAACAAGATTCATCATTGTTACTTTTTGCAATTGCTAATGTTTATGAAATATATAAAAATCTCTGTTAAAATAAAACGATAAAATTAAAAAATTAGTGGCAGTAATGGAAAAACTGTTTATACATATTTTATTTGAAAAAACAAATGATGAAATTGCACATAAGCACGGTGTCATATAAGGCGCTAGGTTCGGTATAATGGCTGCTGCAGACTGCTGCCATAGTGCCATGGCCATGAGTTCTCCAGCAGACGACAATAAGTCATAGCGCAGTAGAGTCGCGTATATGACAATGACAAGTATTATGTTTGATCCCGTATGTCGTCAGTATTGTACCGTTCCTTGATTTTTATGTGCCGTTGTTGTTGAATAGATTGAAATGAGTGTTGTTAATGATCGTGCACTCGTATTCAGATCGAGACTGTGTTCACAGTAGATTGTTAAGTGTTCAGCTGCCGGCCACTAACGGTAATATTGTCGTAAGTATTTATCAGATTTCTTTTATCGCGATGACTTAAACGAATGTCTTTCTTTCGTTAATTAGATAATCTGCCAATCGAAGTTACTTAGCAAACACATATTTTACGTGTGATTTGCATCTTTCCCTTACAAGTTGCAATTCTTATTGGTAGGTTGGTCGATACAAGAATCCCATAATTCCATAGCACGTGGGTAACGCACATTGAATACGAATATGTAATCAAAAAGTGGCGCAACACCATGAATATCTTTTTAACTGAATAGTTATCAATTATATTTCAATTCATGAATTTTTATATAGTGTAAGCGTATTCGTGGTATTTTTACAACGATCATTTGTAAAAAATTATGTATCAATAATTAGAGTGCATATATTTAAATAGTTAACCTGGTAGGAGGAACGTTTTAAACGACAAGTTTAGCTCGTTTGTAGACAAGGACATCGATACCTTAATTCATGGCACTCTAATAAGTTGTTTCAGTTGTAAATATTCATTACGAATGAGTTATTTCAACAAACGTTTACTTGTTCCAGAGAAATACATATCTCCCTAGCGGATTTATTTATACCAAAACACTACCATAAAACACGTAGATTTATGGTATAATCTTGGTATTTTTCTGGTAAAATTACTAAAGAACTACCATAAGGGTATAAAATTATCTTGATAGTTTATGGTATCTTATTTATGACATAATCTTGGTATTTTTCTGGTAAAATTATCAAAGAACTACCGTAAAGGTACCACAATTATCTTAGTAGATTCTTGGTATCGATAATTCTCAAACCTACGTCTGTTTTTTGGTAGAAATATAATATTCTACTACATTACTACCAAAGTTCTACCATTTTTATACTTATACTATAAAAATACCGTAATTACCGGTAGTTTTGAGTCTGCTAGGGCTCTAATTGACTTAGATTCCAGTAGACCATTCAAATACTACACCGCTTTATTCACTTAAAACAAGTTCTTTTAATATTCGATATTCGTGACTAGACATAATTTTCGTGAAGTTTGGAACGTTACATAAACTTGAAGGGTAATCCTTTTCAACCTTCATTGAAAACATAGGCTTTTATATAGTTTCGCGGTTTCGCGCTAAGTAAATCAGCGACATCTGAGAATAGTGGAAACTAGTTTGCTCCAGTCTTGCCGCTAGGCGGCTACCGTCGCTTGTTATACTTGTATTACCTTTCTCACTAGTGGTCGCATCAGCTATGTGATTACTATATAAGAGCAGATCATAGCATCAGGTTTCGGGTAGTCCGATGCTTCCCGGGAAAAACCAGCGCATTATGCGGCCTATTTACAGACCACATCATGTTGTCCGGTACTTCACGTACAGCAGAACCGCCGTCGTCCATCGAAAAATCGTTTGTTTAACTTGTAAAACTTTGACTGTGGAAGTGACGTTGACTATCTCTTTTGTATTTATTTTCAAGGCTCTATGCTATTTATTTTCTAGCATTACAAAGTTTTTTATAGTTATCATTTTTTATATTCATATATTATATTTATTTAACGTCATATATTTATCATTTTTTGTAGTTATCATCCTTAGACAACATGTAGGCTTTGGTTTCAAAGTTCATTTTATGCGACTGCTATGAATCATTTCATGCGTCGATAATTTAATTATGGCCAAGTATTAGTTCAATTACAAACCTAGTGCTAATTATACCACAAGTACGATACATTTAACAAGTGGCTACGACCCTGTTTAAAAATAAAATTATTTATAATATCACTTTAACAACTGATGTGAACAGAAACTTCTTTTATCACATTGGTATTCTAATATATTTTTATGTTATCTACGTTCTTCATGTTTTAATCTTTCTATAAATGTAGAAAATCGGAAGCCTATTCATTCGATTTACTGCAATATCTAATAATTGTCCTGAGCGTTCAAAATTAATGTTCCTTCACAAATAATAAAGAACTTCGGGACGCATAAATACTAATACCGGGGCCAATGGAAATCAGAACGAGGACATACGAATTATTTAACAAGGAAGCGTTTCTTAGGTTTAACCGATAGACGGTTAATTTTAGAGTGTCGTCGCCACTGTTGGCCGTGACCACGGCGGAATCGCGTCAGAACGATACGCGACACACCGCGCCAAGACGAGAGAGAACAAAATATGAATAGGTACAGTGCGACTAATATACGTAATCGGTTTCGCGGCGAGACGGTCTGACGGAAGGTAAGGCGAAACGGCCAAAAAGCTGCGACGCTTCGCGCGCATCCTTTTGGCTGAACCGTGTGTCCGATCTATCGGTGAACAGTGTATTAATGAAACCGGTGCGGCACTGATGATAACTTTTCGCTGGGCCCGATCCGCGTTTTCCAGCGAGAAAAGTTCAGATTTCCCAGTCTCGCCGCGATCGTATACGCAGAAAATCGTCGGCACCTGTGGTGTGTCGTTCCCCGTCGTGTCTTCTTCGAATCGCGAATAATTCACGTGCATGCCATCCTTACGTGGGTATTGATCAGAGATCATGGATACAGAGAAAGAGGACGAGAGCGTGAACGAAGACTCGGAGAACGTACGTTCCGAAAACGGTGAAATGGATAAGACTGAGAATGGAGGGTTCTCACCTTCGCAAATGGAGCGTACGCAAACTGGCCGCGAAACGACTATCTTCAAGTATTACTCGTTCAAGGAAAGAGGTGAGCTAAATCGACATCTACACATATTTCAAATATTTCTTACCTACCTGTTTTCTGATTAAGATCTTTTAATTCTTCAATACATGATCCTTATTTTCTGACATCATGATAAAGTTTAATAAACAAGAACTATAGATACGCGTCATCAATTCCGCGATTATTTTAATTTAAAAGATCATTGAATAATTTGATATCTAAAGCATGTTATCGAACATCAGAGTTGTTTGGTCTATGTACTATTAATTTTATTCTGCATAACTTTCTCATGAGACTTCGACGGTCTGATGTTTGTTTCTTAATAGATATATGATAAGGAAATATCGACCTTTAATCCATGCACATTGATTTCATTTCATGATTAATGAAGTGGAATGGACGGTATATTTGTTATGTAGAACACAGAAAGGCGATCATATGGTAGATTAGTAATGTGGCCAAAAATAAAAAGGTGCAGGAGGACCAACGACATGCGTACTATGCAGTGTGCAAACGTCGTTTATTTTTAGATTGATTGTATATTAGATATTTGATTACAGGGTGTCCCAGAAATCGTAGTACAACCGGGCAGGGGGTGATTGTACGTCAAAAAAGAAGAACATTTTTTCATCCGGAGCTCCGTCTTCGTAAAAATCGACTTCAAAGTTTGTTCAACTTGTAAACGATTTAGTACAATTTGCTTAACACCAATGCGATGATTTTTGATTGGCTGCGAAACCGCCTAAACCGGAAATGGGGATACGGTTTATTTTAATTAATATTTGCTATATTCATCCTCTTACAATATCTTTGATCAGTTACTTTTTTGGCTAATTTCACGAAACGAATATTTATAATCAATAATGCAACTTTAGTTTATTATTACCAGTATTTTTAGAAATGTAAGTTTTTATTTCACCGAAGCATTGACGGTGAACATAATCTTCACTGTCGTTACGTTCACCTAATTCACAAGTTAACCGGAGCTTCGGATGAAAAAATGTTCTTCTTTTTTGACGCCGTGCCCGGTTGTACTACGATTTCCGGGACACCTTGTATATTCATTATTTAAACTTGTCTATACATAAAACCAGTTAGTAAAAAATTTTTTCATTAATCTCAGGCTCATGTGTCCTTAGTCGCTTGTTTTTCAATATTGACTACTATACTTAATACCATACGGATTATGAATTATCAGATAATGCTCTCGAGAAAACGNCCACAATTATCTTGGTAGTTTATGGTATCTTATTTATGACATAATCTTGGTATTTTTCTGGTAAAATTACCAAAGAACTACCGTAAAGGTACCACAATTATCTTAGTAGATTCTTGGTATCGATAATTCTCAAACCTACGTTGGTTTTTTGGTAGAAATATAATATTCTACTACATTACTACCAAAGTTCTACNGAAAACGATAAGATATCCGAATTTTACAATCGAAATACATAACATATACTTATATCAGGCACACATACATATGTGTACTTCTACTGTGGAGCCTTCGGATAAGTAGGTTGCGAGATGTGTCCGTGGATTCTGTTAAGTCCAGGAGATCGAGAATTAGAGAAATTACAGGTAGTAAACTGGCTCTTTTCAAATCTTGATGTACATAGTAAGATAGTTCGCTAGCTCTCATCTGAGGATTTTCAACATCCCTCCTACTTACATATCTTGCTTTATTTTCGCATTGTGGGAGTTATTCGCACACACACATTCGTCGATTAATTCTTAATACAGAGGATCCCCTCGATCTTGATACTCTTATCGTATACTTTTCGTTATACAAAATGATAAGATCCGATTTGACCGACGTTTATAATTCTAGGTATTGCTATTGCTAAATGACAGAATTGCGGTTCGAAGCTCAACCGTACGTAAAACTAGGTGGTACATAATGTATCGTGCAAAACAATCACGAGATTACATCCTCGCGCTTTATACCCGGTTCCGTTGCCAACTAATGTGAAAAACACGCCGCGATCGTGTGTATACTTATACACACCTTCAGACTCATTGAACGTAATAAGCAGAACGTAATAAATCATGCCGGTCATTTGAATGCTCGCATAGACCGGGAAGTTTTTTCCAAATACATTCTATGAATAAGTCCTATCTTTTTTGTAACACCTACAAAAACAAATTCATTCATGTGTTTATTTATAAACCAAAGAAAATCTTACAATAGTTGTGATTTTTACTTAAAAATTATAAATTCTTTCAAAGTTGCGACCTCGTTGAAACAGGACCTGTAACCCAGATTGAAGAGTAAAAAAAAAAAGTTCTCTGACGTTGACCTAGGTCAAACGAATCGATTCCAATCTTCCTCGGGGCTCTCATTCATTTTCCGTGGCGGATTGCTTAAGTACAAAATCGATGATCCCAACTCGGTCAAAATCTGTTCGGTGCGTAGGAGAAAGCAGGAGAGTGAAACGAAAGTACAGCACATGTGCGCGCTAGCGTTATGCAACAGTTACGTACGTAGACACTCCGGGGAGAAGACCTTTTGTTCGATGTAAATGCTATCGCTCGATAATGCCGCATTCGGCACGGTAAGTGCAGAACGNGTGTGCGCGCTAGCGTTATGCAACAGTTACGTACGTAGACACTCCGGGGAGAAGACCTTTTGTTCGATATAAATGCTATCGCTCGATAATGCCGCATTCGGCACGGTAAGTGCAGAACGAGCCTCTCAGACCGGCCAATCCGGCCTGTTCTCGTCATACGCCGCACAACGTCATCGCGATGCATTCCGCGGCAAAAAGCTGCACGAATCATATGTGTATGCGCATCGCGTGCCGTCTGGCACGTGCATCTGGACTTACCGGTGCAGCGTACTGCACCTGGCTGTAAATTGGGACGGCTTGTGGGGCCACCCAATACTTTCGCCGATTTGGCACGACATTGTCCTACTTTTACTTGCATCGACGTTCTTTTACTTCAATTATTTCTCCCTCGATATCAATAAGAATCATTTTTGTTCAACAAATACGTATTTTTCAGATATATTTAATTCCACGATATATGGGGGAAACCTTGATAGCGGGTCTTACGAGTGCAGTAAGGGAACCGGATAAAAGTCAGACGAGTTGACGAAGTTATCTATTTACAATCGTGTCATCTATATCTATAATTGCATATGTTTTTATACTGATTATATCAACAATATTCTCAGGATTAACGTATTTACAAAAGGGATATATTAAATTGATTCACTGATATAAACATGACGATTTAAAAAACATTTTCTGTACATCTGTTATTTTCTGCTATGAAAAAAGTTTCTTAGAAAGTAGAAAACTGCTATCAGCCCACATTTGAACTCTAGAATTACCTACAGGGTTGCAGATTTTTTTGCAATTACCGATTGAATTTCCCTAAATCACAATCGACAACGATGGAATATCGTTTAATTAAGAATTGAAATTCGATTGTTAATTCGGATTTCTTCCAATCAAACTATAATTGAATAATTGTAATTCTTAATTAGTCAAATCCGAATCGGAAACCAAACGTTAATTGCCAATTGGTGTTCAATGGAATTAAACTTTTAATCATTTGTCTGGAACCCTGATTACATAATGTAGTTGTATTTATCGCGTTTGTAACTCGACTCGACTCGTTTTTGCAAGCCGCCGGTTGCAAATCGCTTATCCTAATCAATTTTCACGCAAGTCTGAAGCACAATAACTATCTCCTCGTGCTAATATTTGATGCAAGATAGTTTCAAAGACATCGGTTGAACGACAATAAACTTTCCTGTCTTAGACTATCGTTTATTGGTGTGTATTATAGTTTCGGATGAGACTGACGATTAAAGAATGGTTCGTTTGTTCGAAATATTATTACGCAAAAAAGAAGTGACATCGCTGTATCGTTATAGAAGGATAATTTGATCTGCTTCTCGTGTGTAACTCTATTTTCTTTTCATACTTGATACAAGTTGATGGTAATGAAATGAGTTAATAGGATTATTTGCTTTATTTTCTTTAATTTATCTTGAGAAGATAGTAACTAAACTGAGTTTCACTGTAAACACTTATTTACACTTATTTACAAAGTTTAATACAGTAAACATAAGATATTTATTTTATTAACACTTATTTACAAAGTTTAATTTCTCTTACTGTACACGCTTACCTGTAAACACAAGAAGCGACATTAAAAGCTATTATTCCATCAAGATTTGTACAGACAGAGAGTGACAATTTATTCAACTATTCTAATCAAGATTTAGACTGTATAATACACGTGACCTTTCTTCCTTTCTCACTCTTGTCAGCTGTGTCAGTCCATCGTCTTGTTTTACAGACATGCGCAATACGTTTCTAATTCAAAATAAGTTTGAAAAGCAATACGATAATTTTATATAACTTCTATCGTATTTCTTTTACATGAGTGTAAAATAATTTTGCTGAGAAGAAAAGATTTTGTAAATTTCCTCTTTTAATCGAGCAGTAAAAAAATTGCAGGTCATTCATGATCTTTCTGTGCTTCAATGATCCGCGTTCGCTTATCTTAAATGTCGCGAACAACGGGTGAAAAGGAGGAGACTACGGAAACAGTAAACCTCCAGTTTCAACGAATCGCGTTCATCCCGTTTTCGTTGGCCTCGTTTGTATCATGCGATTAAAAAAAGCTCTCATTATATCGGCACGCTTATTCCCGCGTATTGCATACGATGTGGAAACTCGCGCAGAATCGTTGGATCTTTCCTTCTTACTTCATTAGATCTATGAAAAATTGTAAATTGCGGTGAATTGAACTGAAAGTGTTGTGCGATGTGAGTGAAAGTATCACTTTGGTGAACCCGATTACGAAATACACTGCTTTTAAATCGATCTTCATCTTAGTTATTTCAATTATTCTAAGATTCGTTGAATAGTAGAAGATAAACTGTATCGTTCTTAGAGGAGCGTCTGACTTACGTCATATTGGATTTTTTCTAAATCTTATTTCAGGTCAGTAGGAAAAACAGTCCTTATCTCCGAATATATGTTTTGGTGAAATTGGATTCGACAACAAGCACTGTTTTCATTGATAAGTGATCGATGGATAGCTTCTAGAAATTGAGGATCAAAGGGCTCTGATAATGTTTAAACATGTTTCTCTAAATTTCTAAAAATATCAACTGCTCAGCTTTATAATCAAATGAGTTTCAACTTTCATGAAGGCTTTCGCGGACTACGTGTTCTTGCTTATCTGCTTAATACTTTGATTTAACTAATTGTAAGATCCATCAAATCAAAGTGCAGAGTCATTGAAGAATTTTACGATAATCAACAATTGAACGTTTGTGGATTATGCAAACAATACTTAATAATGTCTTTACAGCGATAAAGATACAAAGCTCAATGCGTTTCGTATGCGTACCAACGAGTTAAAAGATGGTATTTATTCTTCAGATATGCCCGGCACGTCTAAGAAACCAAGTGCTCTTATCGGAGTAATTGACGTTAGTACGCGAACCGTTCGTTTCGCGGTAAGTTATAATTAAGGTTGCTCGTTAATTCAATTATCTTTTTCTTCTTCAAATTCATTTTCACCTGTTATCGCAGATTACAAAACCATTAACGTTAACAACGTTTGTAATCGAACCGCAAAACTGTCCCAGATAATTGGAGGCAAATCTAAAATTGAATTCTCTGTTGCAGGTGTTCAGCGCGCAGCACATAGCCGAAGTAGCTTCACATCAAATCGACATAGAACAATTAAGTCCACAGGAAGGATGGATGGAACACGATCCGAAGGAAATACTTTTCGCGGTGAAGGCTTGCATCAAGGCTGTTGTCTCAAAAGTAAACGTTCAGGACATAATAACAATCGGTATCACAAATCAAAGAGAAACGACCATTGCATGGGATGCAACGACGGGTGAACCATTATACAACGCGATAGGTTCGTTTCGAAGATAATATCAGGTCTAGTAATAATTAGTGTCGCTAAATTAGTTTTAAAAATGTATTGGAAAACGACATTTAAGTATTACTAGACCTAATACGATTAGCTAAATTCAGATCCGAGTTAAGGCTTTCAGGATTCTCATTTTCATTCTTTTCCAGTGTGGTCCGACATACGAACGAACTTACTCGTTGATCAGATAGTAGCCAAATTCCCGGATCAGAATAAGAATCATATTAAGCCGATATGCGGGTTACCGGTGAGCCCGTATTTCGCCGCGCTGAAGATCCGTTGGTTGAAGGATAATGTACCCGCGGTGAAGAGAGCAATGCGGGACAGGCGTTGCAAAGTGGGCACGGTGGATACTTGGATCGTTTGGGTACGTTGTCAGCGGGTGTAAATCCATTTTAGAACTTTCTTCGAATATGCAAAACGATTGTTGTGCCTCACAGTGAGAGGAATAACAAAGATGATAAACATTCAACATCCTCAGGATTCATTGAGATGTGGTTACAGAACTTAACGGGAGGCAAAGAAGGTGGATTATATATCACAGACGTAACGAATGCGTCCAGGACCATGCTAATGAATTTAGAGACATTGTCGTGGGATCCTACGTTGTGCAGATATTTCGACATTCCTATGCAACTGTTGCCCGAGATCAAGAGTAGTTCTGAAGTATATGGAAAGATCGTAATTGGACCGTTAAAGGGTATCCCTATATCCGCTGTAAGTTACACATTTAAATACATGTTCTTAAAACAGGAGGATTGACGTACATCAACTACATGACTGTTTTTATTTTCAGATTTTAGGTAATCAGCAATCTGCATTAGTCGGACAGAACTGTTTGAAAAAGGGACAAGCGAAAAATACATATAGGAGTGGATGCTTCTTGCTGTGTAATACAGGGACAACGGTATGTATCCTGCGAGAAGGAATTATTCAGTTAGATGTTATATCTGCATTAACTTCGCAGCGGGTGGATTCTGCTCACGGATTAGTTACAACGGTTGCATATCAATTGGGTCCAAAGAGTCCAGCAGTTTACGCGCTGGAGGGTTCGGTTGCGGTAGCGGGTGCCGCAATTAAATGGCTACGAGATAATCTGAAGATCATAAAAGATGTTCACGAGAGTGAAAAATTGGCGGAAACCGTTTTTAGTACTGGTGACGTGTATTTCGTCCCAGCTTTCACGGGGTTGTATGCTCCATATTGGAGAAAAGATGCGAGAGGGCAAGTTTCTTATATCTACATACACAGAACACGTCAATGTGTATGTATATAG